>VXBJ01003447.1:1076466-1269884 GCA_013400055.1 Nycticryphes semicollaris
TTTCCATTCATTGGGATTTTTAAAATTCAAATATTTTAAAAAGGAACCGTTATTTTAAAGTCTGATTCTTGACCATCTCCAAATGTGACAATCTCAACTTACATTATCCTTCACTATTTATTCCAGCCTTATTGAGTACGTAGGATAGATGGTAGTATTAATGAAATAATACTTGATATTTGTTTCATGTTTAGTCATTTAGTTTATGACCCTTTGGGTATTTACTGCATATTGCCATGGAGAGAGAATTAGTATGCTCAGAGGCTTTTCATCACTGAATCTAAATGTTTCGCAGATACTAAGGAGTGACTTTTTATTATGTAAACATTCAATAGTTTATATAAGCATGGCTATGTCCTGTCCTTCATGTATTTGGCTTTCTAATCATGTATCTAGAGCATGTGCTTTAGAGTCCAAGTACAGAATAAATGTATTCTTCATGCTCTGCAAAATTTCATTAGAGAAGGTGGCTACTCGGCATAAAATACTACATAGGTAATCAGGCAACCTGAAATTTATGGTAAGGTTTCTACTGCATAAAGACAGATCAAATAGTGCTGGAAATCTGAGCATTTTCAAGCAAAGAACAATCAGAAGCACTAATGGGGCCCAGAATAAATATACATTGTACAAGAAAGTCTCCACAACAGACATTGTAAAAAAGGTTTTGAAATTTTCCTTTTCCCCTTTTTGTTCTCTTCATTATACTGCAGTAAACAAACAGATGTTAAGGTACAGACGGGCTAACCCGTAACTCAAAAGCTGATATGACTCTGGTAAGATTGATTTACATCCCTGTATGTAGGTGAACTGTTAGGTACTAGATCTTATAAGGTAAGTAATTGCCCTTGAAGGAACTTCCTACAGAACAATGCAATGGAGACCAGGTATGTAAAAAGACCTTTCTAACTAAAATGACTGGAAACAGTGATTACCGATGGAAAGATTTTATTTTTTATTTAAAAAAACCAAGCAACAGAACAAAACAAAACCCAAACAACTTTATTTCCCCCCGCCCCCCCTCAGGCTCTCACGAGGTTGGCAAAATAATATATATTTCAATTTCCCTAGGGAAAAAGTCACTCATATTAATATAAGAAGATATAGTGTCACCCAAGTAAGACAGAATTAAGAATGACAATTCTTTTCATTCTTCCATTAGGATTAAATTTCACATTTAGGCAAGGGAAGGAGGAAAGTGAAGACAAGAAAACAGTCCAGGATACTCAAGGCAGAATCAAGTGTCCTCTTCACTGGTGCTTTAATCAGCTGTGAAGAAAGCCATGTTTCTCTTTTGGCAATACAAATTACCTAGTTTCAAACTTTTGTCTCCAGCGGGATGGTAGTTAGCCAGGTTTCTGTAACTGATGGTCAGAATGTCCCTGTTTATATCAAAGTTGTGGACCTAAACCTCAGCATCTCATTTTCCAGTATGATGAAATCTGCTGCTGTCATTGGTTCCTTATTTTAACAGTACTGATTTTCAGCATCCTTCTGTCCATTTATCAGTCTCTGTCTTCCAATTCATCTTTGTATTATGTGGTGAGGCTGATAACTACATCTACTCAAAACCATCTGGCCATTCACCTCTTGCAACATCTACTTACTCCCTCTACCTCTTCTTCCATATGATTCGTTTCTTGCTTTTAGTTTTCGATGCTTTCTAGATTACAGCTGCAACCTTTAGACACAAAATGAAACATGTCAGCATGATATTCTTGTTCCTGTAGCAGTTTTTAGAATATTACAATAAATTGTTTTCTTAATACAACCTTTCATATGTGTACATGTACTTACTGCTGCATACAAATGAGTTAACTGAAAGCATTTTCATTGAGTGTTTGAAATCAAAACCCATCTCTACATATGATTAGTTCACATTTTTCTCCTCTGTACATTATTTGCTTTTGCCTTCATTGAGTTTCTTTTGCTATCATTAACCATTTTCCTAGCTGTCTTAAATCATTCTGATATTCTTCATTTTCCCCATTAGGTTTGCCTAGTTAGACTCAGTTAGCCCAAATAATTGCGCGTTCTCTGTATTCCTTCCACCTCTTTATTCACCTAGTCTTCTAGGTCAGCAATAAACATTTACTGCCATGATTCTTCCAAGAGCCATGAGACATCTCCGTTTTAACCTACTTTTCCTGCTTTCTCCTTACTAATCACTGATCTTTTTGCATCACCTAGCATGTGTAGCATCTTTCCTGATACCTCCCAAGCAGCATGTTCACTAACTAGGCTACTGAACATGCAATGTGCTTTGCTGTGAGCACCAGAGACCACGGCATCCATATTTGGTAGCAGCAGATCTCCAAAGGCCAATAGGTTCCTGAATTTAAAAGAGTATAAGGTGGGGACAAACACAGTGCAAGAAGAGGTGGTGTTACACAGCCCTGTGCAAAAGCAAATAAACAAACTCACCACCCCCACCCCCCCAGTTCCTGAGTGACATGTAAAAAGATTTAGTGGTTCTCCTTAAGCTAAGCTGCTTCCAAGACTGTCAGGAGCTCATTAAAATCAGAGAACTGTGGCAGTGAGTAGTGATAGAGGTGAGCACAGCAAGGGGTAAGAGCCTAGAGAAATGAGCTCACAGGTAGGTGAAGTATGGACTATTAATAGGCCTCTGAAAGAGGGAGATGTGACCTTTGAAATAAGCTCTTGTAGAAAAAACAGAAAGGCAGGGTTGGTATAAATACGTATATAATATTTAACTTAAAAGAATGTTTTGTCAGCACTGGATTTCAATTTATGCCTCAGGTACTCAGTGTTTTATTAGAAAACTTTTTGTCACTAGAAAGTTTGTTTTAAAATTCTGATTTTTTTTTAATGAAATGTTTTCACTTTCAATTAAGGAGGGAATTTAAATTGCTGACAATTAGTTTAATTGAAGCAAAAACCTGAGAAGATCCTATGAGACGAGAATTTCCCTGGTGAGACTTGTGAAACACAGCTGGCTTTAAAAGACAGGATTAGAAACAAGTATTCAAAACATCCAGGAAATGTGACTGTCAAGGGAGCCTCTGTAGCCCAGCAGGACAAAGTTCTGCACAGGCTACAGCTCATGGTTTAAAGGGTTGCAAATCTTTGAAACCCATTCAAAGTCGCCACAGAGCAAATTACACTTAACAAAACTAAAGTAGAGATCTTTTTTAGGAGGAAACAGTGAGTCTATCCTGGGAAGACTGAAAGGGGATTCATACCTGTGATGAATGTAATGAATAGTGGTAAAAAATGCCAGATCTCTAAGTTTTGCAGATTGAAATATTATGCTATTTTTATCTTTCCATTCATATTCTCCCTTAAAGGGAGGTGACGTTACAAAAAGCAGACTAAGCAGCTGAATGGACAAAGATATTTTCAAAAGGGTTTCAGCTGAGGTGCTAATAAGGAAATGAAATGAGTGAATGGTTTGGGGTGAAAAGGAGTCAAAATGGGCTTGGGAGGCACAAGAAGGTGATTGTCACATATGCAGTTAGTGAACTGCAAAAGCTCTGGGCTTTCTCATTGCAGGTGTAGAGTCAGCCACTGCAGAACTGACTAAAAAATACCCCACAAGATCAGGTGTCTAAGAGCAGTCTATGAGCAGAAGCTGCATCATGGGCATTGTGAGGAAGCAAAGCCTTCGTGTTGCTGACTCATAACAGCTGTCCTGGGATGATAAAATGAACTTGATTCAAAAATCTACTCACAAAGTATGGGCAGCAGAGACTGACCAGCCATGAGGAAGAAACTGTTTGCTGTTTTTTTTTTTTTCTTGGCATTATTTTCTCCACTATTTGGACTATAGAATAAGACTTGCTGAATTGAAATTCACTTCAATTTTAGGGATTTTCTAGTTAGTTAGTAGAGCATGCATCTTTTTGTTGTGTTTTCTCAGGTTGTTTCAGTCTTAGACTTACTGGAGAAGCACTCTTCCTCACTTCAGAGGAAAAACAAAGCAATTATGAATTGTTGGCTTGACTTTTCCTCTAAAAGCAGTTGAGAGCACTACTCCATCCAGGCTCATCAAGAACTTGGATAGCTAGATGTAAGTAGATTTTCTGCAGCTGACCTGTGGCAAAAAAAAATTAAATGAACACTGGGGGCCAACACTTAAAAGGTGAACTGGGCTGTTGCTTGAGAATGCAGCAATTTCCCCATACGTTCATTGATTCGTCTACCAAGAAGCAAAACCTTACTGAAATGAACGAGTCAGGACTCTGCTTTGGCAGATATGGTGTTGCAGATGGATTTGGCACATACAGCTACTACTACTGTAGTTTTACAATCCAAAATAAAATCTCTTTGGAGACGAGGTTTAGAAATAAATGTTTCAACTAATTAGGCCTAATTCTGTCAGCCTGAGGTGGCTGATTAGTGTAATATGTACAATTGTAAGCAAAAGACTGTACTGGATCTCCAGGGATTCACAGTAATTGAGAATGAAGTATGAATGAGAGCACTTCCAGGAAGGGGAGAGAATACAGGTCAGTGTAATAAAAAGCTGAGGCGAAAAAAACCAAGTTCATTACTTCCATAAGAGCTGGAGGCATGGTGGGTCTGCATAGTCCCTGTATGTCCTGATTCTGAGACACAAAGAAGTCTTTTTGGTCTGGAACTGGGAAGCAGTACCTGGCAGAAGATGAGAGTGACAAGGACCATAACGTCTCCTGCTTGTAGTGTATGTTAATCACCTTGCTGTTGGAGTGATTAGGAAGCAGTGTTATACAACTGGATTAGATTTGCTGAGGTTGTTGAGGTTTCTCCTGCTCACCATGGTGCAGCTTGTGCCTCAACAGAGTGTCAGATGCAGGGCACCAAAGTGACTGTGGTACAGGGTAAGGCCAACCTTTCACATAGTTGATAATTCATATTCTGGCTTTGAACAAATTTAAGACCATGCTAGCTAAAGGTAATGCATCAGATTTCAATATTATTCCTGCAGCTGACAAAATAATCGATGTTTGAAACAAGGGATGTAATTTCTCCAGAACAGAGAAGAAATGAGAAAAACCCCAATCCATTATTATCTCCAGCTCCCAAGTATGATGTCATTCAAGCTGATTAATACAAGTATTGTAGTTCACTGAATAAAGGTTTGGCATTCAGGCAAGCTGCCTTCTTGCTTTGTGGTTGATTACACTATTTTGTTTTGTTTATTTAAACTTGATACCAAGGCTAATAGACAGATGGTCAAATGTCAGCGCTAGCAAGCCATTGTTCTGAAAAGTCAGTGACAATTAATTACAGATGCTTTCTTTGGTTTGAATACACAAATACAGCTGCTTGACATGTCTGGTGCAATTCTCATGTGTATCTGCATGAATTATTACATCTTGGAGTCATCTCTAAATACAAATCTTCAGGTGAAGTCTTTCTGAAGTCTTTTTGCTTCTAGAGTAGTAGTACAAAAAACTCTGAGAACTGCCTCTGTAGAAAATCCTGATACACAAAGACACTTGTGATCTCTGCATGAGTACATATAAATTGTTCAGACTTTTCTAAAGGCTCTTGTGTCTAACCATTGTGTCATCTTTTGTCCTCTACTACAAACTCTGCATCCCCTCTATTTCTCTTTCTCTGTCTTGTGGGCTCTGAAGACAAGATAGCTTTCAGAAAAACAGCAATACTAATGGAAGGCAATTTGGGGGACTATAATATCTGTCCATATCTATTCCAATTGCCTTCATATGTGCCACAGCATGACCTAAAATTAATGTCACCTGTAATATTTCTAAATGTTGGACTGTGAGAATTTTTGTATATAGGGCACAGTGTGATCAATCTGGACCACCTCCAAAAGAACTGGTATTTTTTGGTGTGAAGAATTCTTTATTTCAGAGACAAGATAAACTAGTGAAAAGTCTTGCACAGGTTTGGCTCATTCCATGAAAAATGTGAGTGAACAATAAACCACAACTATGTTATATTTCCTGAAAAGGTTTCATGTATCATCTTCTACCTACGAAAAATTTTGTAAATTATTTACTTTCCAGGTCAGTTGTAGGAATGAAAGACTGTCAAGAAAACCCATGGAGAAAGATAAATTGCAAAAAAAGACATACTAATCAGAGGGATACTTGTTGCCAATGCCTATGAAATATCACCTCATATCACAGCAATTGCTATCTTTTCTCAATATCAGAGAAATAAGAAAAGGTGACATGAAGGCTGCTTCAGATCTTAGCAAGCAAAATTTCATACCATACCACATCTTACCATACCACTGAGGTTTAAAGACAGTGAAAAGAGAAAGAAATAAGAAAGAATTATTTAAACATTCATCCTTTTAATTTTGCATTTCTTACTTTTTTATAGGAAGATCTGAGGAAAAGAAGTATCAAAGAGGATGAAGTGCTTCTTTTGGTCACCTGAATTTTTAAGGAAATCTACTTGTAAAAAACTATACCAATATCTTGAAGCGTTACCTATTGCTATGTAACTGACAGGGACCTCAACAACTGGAATTTGAAATATGTTCACCCACATTTCCACTCCAATATTTTTCTTGTAGTATTTCCTGTCTCACACTGGGATTGTAATACATATGCTGAGCAAAACATCATGGACTTGATATAATTTAACGTGTTGGGGTCCTGCTTCACCGAATATGTCACATAAATGTCTACACGTGCAATTCTTTTATTTATTACTTCTGTTAACTGTATAGAAGTAATGCATATTTTACTTACATCCTTTCGCTACTGAGTATCTGATGACTGTGCATAGTCATATACATAATGTTAATCACTCAGAGGCAGTCTACATACTACATAGTGTAACGGAAAACATTCAGATAAAACTTTCCAATTGTCTTTATACAAGATTTGTACAGTTAGGTTGGCTTCTGCTACAATAAATATAATTAATGTAATGATCAGTTCCTTCTGAAAAAAAGTAACTAAAAGAAATATCACTGATATATGGTCTTAGGGCTTGAGCATTTTGGTAAAATAGAATAGATTTGACATCAATGGCCCAGGACAGGTGCAGTCATATTGGGCTTATGTGGCAAGGTTTCTGGCTGTAGAGAGGATGCAGGGGTGGCTTTTGTGAGAAGAAACCAAAAGCTGCCCCTGTGTCAGATTAACCAGTTTCATCTGGCTGAAAATGAATCTGGACTGGCCAAAACTGATCCCATCAGCAATGGTGGTAGCGCTTCTGTGGTAATTTATTTAAGAAAGGATAGAATTTACTGCACAACAGCAGCTGGGAGAAAGGAGTGAGAATATGTGAGATACACAGCCTTGCAGACACCAAAGTCAGTGAGGAAGGAGGGGAGGAGGTGCTACGGGTGCCAGCCACCGGAGAAGACCATGGTGAGTCAGGTTGTTCCCCTACAGCTCATGGAGGAGCATGGTGGAGCAGATATCCACACTGTAGCCCTTGGACGACCCCACACTGGAGCAGGTGGATGAGCCCTGAGAGAAGCTACATCGGTGGAGAACCTGTCAGGAATTTTGGCCCATGGAGAGGAGCCAACACTGGAGGAGATTTGCTGGCAGGATCTGTGACACTATGGGGGACTCATGCTGGAGTAGTCCATTCCTAAAGCACTGTACCTCATAGAAAGGACCAATGCTGTAGCCGTTCTTGAAGAACTGCAGCTGTGGGAAAGACCCATGCCAAAGAAGATAATGAAAGACTGTATCCCATGGGAGGGATCACATGCTGGAGGACTGGAAGAGTGTGATGAAGAAAGAGTAGCAGAGACAAAGCATTACAAACTTACTACATCCGCTATTCCCAGTCCCGCTGCACTGTTTGGGACGGAAAGGAGGTAGAAGAGTTGGGAGTGAAGTTGAGCCTGTGAAGAAAGGAGGGGTGGGGAGAAGGTATTTTTAGATTTTTTTTTAATGTCTTATTATCCTACTCTCATTAATTGGCAGTAAATTAAATTAGTTTCCCTAAACTGAATCTGTTTTGCTCATGATGGTAACTGGTGAGTGATTTCCCTGTCATTATCTTGACTCACAAGCTTTTTGTCATGTTTTCTTTCCTCTGTCCTGTTGAGAAGGGGAAGTGGTAGAGCAGCTTGGTGGGCACCTGGAGCCAGCCACGGTCAGCCCACCACAGCAGAATAGGTGTTTTATAACCCAGAGCACTGTCTTTGGCGCACTTAATGACAGGAGCAGCTGTACTCTCTGAGCAAAATTTAGCACTCAAGTGGCTGGACATGTCTGGGTTCTCTACTGTCTCACTCTCTGATGAAGAATTTGCTAGACATATTTTTACTTTTGCAAAATAAGTGGAATTTAGGACATATTACACAGTTATACTTCAGTGAAACTACCTGCTTCATTGCTTCCTGGATGAATATATTTTCTCTGTGGTAGTTTCCAGAGACCTGATTCTGACTAAGAGGCTGCTGTATTACATTGCATTATGTAGGGTGACATTTCCTACTAAGAGGAGGTGACATTTAAATATCCCAATCCTGCAGAAATTTACACTTGTGCATGTTTTTTAGATCACTTAAGTGAGACTAACTTAATAAAGTTAAAAATGCAGAGAAATCCCTGAAGACCAGCGTGTATTTCGGTAATTATTGAATAAAAGTTCAAAAGGTACAACAGCCAGTAACCTAGAGGAACAGATTGCTGAGAGTGATAAAGTAACTGACTAATCTGAGTTTTAGAAACCCATCCTTCCAGCAACTGCAACTACTGAGAGAGGGCTCAAGTGGTAGGGTGGCAAGCAGTGTTGTGTCTGTAGCATGGCAGTACTTGATAATCACTGAATGATGCAATGAATTCTAATGAAGTGAAAAAAAAAATATCAGTATCATCTGATGCTGCTGGGACCTTGGGAATTTCATGGGTTTTCACAGGAAAACACCAACAAGACCTTTTCTGCACCATCATTTTATAATGGATTTTCCATAATGAGAAAACAGCTGCTATAGAAAAGTTTTTAAAGCTATTTCAAAATACTTGGTGAATGCTTTTTATCCTACACTCCTATCAGGCTCCCTTATAATTTTAATTGGACACACCAGACACAAGCAGGTGAGAGAAATTTTATCTACTGAAACATTTGTCAATCTAAAATATGTCATTTTTCTTCATATACGTAAGTACCAGCATCTTGTGTCTATTTTCTTAGGATCTAGTGAGCCCGAAAAGCAGAAGGATTTCCAGGTTGGCAAAGTTTGGTACATCTGTGATTAGTCCTGATAGTTCATGAGATACTGGATGTGGTCTGTCATCTATCCAAGTGTTCCCTATTGTCTATGTTACAATGTCTCATAGTAATCTGTAATTAAAAGAGTTATTGAGAAGACTTGGATAGTAATTCCAAAACCAAAGAGTGGCTGGAAAATTGGCATCACAATGTTTCTGTCCTCTCTGTCCTGGGTTAAGAGACTGAAGCATATGATTGAGTCTTTATTTCTTCCGGAGGTGAGTGTCTTCTGAACTGTAAAATTGATGCAACCACCAGCTCAATATGTTGAACTAGACATGGCTCTGGTGTGATGTATGCCTGAGGCTAACCCATCTTCCAGCCAATCCCACATTTAAGGAACACAAATGTGACTCTAAGTCAGCTTCTTCCCATTGGTTCTATGGAGGTGAGGATCTACCCCCAAACGTGTAGTGGTCATGTCAGGAAATTACATTTGTCTGTGACCTGAATATAATGGAGATGGTGACACCCATGTTAGATTTAGGGGATCTCCCAAACATAGATGGCAGAAAGGCCATATGACCATGCTGAAGCTGCTGGAGGGCCATTTCCTCTGTTCAAAACACTGTAGTTCTTCCAATGAATGTGTTGAAACAACACTTTATAGAGCTGTCATTGCCAAATGTGTGGACAGTAGGTATCTAAAAAAGCATGCACTGTTTGAATATAGATCCAGAATCAATAACTATTCCCAAACATATATTTTTACAGCCTTTTTCAGGACCTTTACTGTTGAGCAGGTAAACATTAATAAGGTGAAAAATGCAATTCTCTTTCATTTGATAGAAAGCCCTCCATTATGTGTACTTTGAACACATTCTCCCTTGGGCTGCTAAGGGTGAAATCATAAAAACTATTTAGAAGATGAGGGAACTTTGTAACTATGAATGGAGGAATATTTTGTTCTGTCTGATCATGCAGATGAAGACCATATTTATTACAAAAGCAGTGTGGGGCAATGGGCAGACAGATGAGGCATTCACGTGCCGTTCCCATTGAATTAGTACACAAAATCTAACATATTAATGTGGAACCCTACCTCAGACTTCAGCAAGCAAAAACATTTACGTGCTGCTCTATTAACAATATTACTGTTAATCTACTGTAACTCTAGTGGTAAGCATGTGCATCAAAAATGTCACTGGATATTTGTCTATGTAAATGAAATTAATGCAAGATCAGCTTAAGTAATTTGGGAGAAGACTGATAACATACAGACTGCAGCTAAACAGGTAATGGCTGCAGAGGTTTGGAACAGCATAGTGAATACGATGTTGAAACACAGGAAGTGAAAGTTTTAGTAGGTCAGTTTGGATTTCATCTGTACTCCTATCAAGGCTTTGCAGAAGTGACAGGAATGTCAAGAAAGATGTATGGAAGGAGACACAATAAAAAACTCAAAACTGGATTGTGAAGACAAATACATTTGCAGCCCTCTCTTTCTTGTCTGCTTTAGGAATTAAGGTAGTTTCACTAGGAGACATTTACTAGCTCTGAAATCAGTATTCCACTTAACTATAATGTCATAGTGTCCCTGTTTTATGTGCTCACATTCATTATGTGGTCTTTAGTTTTGCATTTTGCATATATTGACTAGAGAACTGGATTGGAACATCTGAGTCATTGATTTCCCAGCTATTGTAGGCAATTGCATTAACACAGCAATCCAGAATAGTTTCAGTAGCATCATGGCACAGATTTGTCTCCACATGCTGTAAGACGTACCTAGAAAACTATGTTAAAATTAAGGAGCATTTCTAGGATGTTAGGGTTACTGCAACTATTATAAGTAGAAAACTGAGTGTGTGCTACTTCATTACTGAAAAATAGGAACTGAGGGAGTTGAGAGAAGCGTGCAAGGATTCTACGTGCAATCCAAATGTGTTTGGGAGAGGAAAAAAACAATTTATCTTATATCAGTATTCACTATATTAAATAAATCTTCATGGAATTGTCCTCCAGGAACTTTTCCTTAAAGAGACAGCAAGCTTTTCTGTTTGGAAATGCTCTTCAGTGTTTGTTATGCAGTGCTTTAGTAGAAGGATTATTGGAAAGAGAAATCTAAGGAAGTAACAGCCAAGCTTGTTCTCTGTCGTGCTTCCTGGAGTTGATTATTGGCTGCTCAGTATCCAATATTTGTCTTAGTTGGTGAGATTTCTGGAAGAAATAACTGCTAATTAGCTATCTTTTCCATTCTTGGAAGCGTATCAGGGTATAAAGAAAACATATGTTATTCACTGTATTCTGACTTCATCAGTGCATGCTTCATTTTTACCTCCCAAATCCCCTGAAAGTTCTTGACTTAAAAAAAAAAAAAANAGACACTTTTACATGTTTACATGGCATTAAAAATTAATTGGTAGTTTATTTTGGTCACATCTACTGTGAACTCAAGAAAGAACTCTTCCATTATGTTATGCAGCAGATAATACAATACCAGCTGAAATCATGGGGAAAAGCTTGTGAAATTTGTGTTGGATTAACTTCTTATCAAGAGCAGCATAAGAAGGATTTTCTTAGGTTGGGTAAGCATTCCTTCTGACCCAGTGATTATTCACTCTATGACTCTTTTCTGAGCAAAGGACTAAAACGAGTGAATAAAACATGTTTAGCCTCAAACAGAAGTGGATCCAAATATCACAATTCTGAAATATATCAAAGGAAAGGCCACTGACATATCACTTTCCAACTTAGATGGATCAGGAATGATACAGATCTGAATCTGTATGTACTAAATACTGGAAGTCATTAAAAAAAAAAGCATTAGTATGGACACCATTTCCAGTAAACATCCAGTGAAGAAGTTTTGGTAAGTATGGTTTGCCTTGTGACTTATCAATGAGCCATGGCACTTTTACATATCTCTTATTTTCAGAACTTGCAAAGAACGAAAACTTTATTTTCTTCTGTGTTGCAATACACATCCTATATACATAGAACTAGTAATTCTTTCTGAAGCCTTTCCTGAGCTCTTATATGTGTTGCTTTTTCCAACTCAGGCCTTTTGAGGACATGTAATATAGGATGAACTATAGTAGTAGCATGAGTCAGCTGTAGTGATGTATTTGAAGAAAAGATTTGTTGACAACCAGAACAAATGGCCACATCAGTCTTTGCATTTTATACCAGCTGAACAGCATTAAGTTCCAAAGCCTTAGAAACTGGGCAAGGGCAAGTATATTGGTTGTCATGACCACCATCTCGAGCAATGTTAGTTGTTCCCTGACAGATATTGTTAAATCAGCAGGAGACTATCTTATTATCATTAATTTTAATAGCTTTCTGCATCTTAGAACACTTGAAGCAGGGTTATAGAGACTGGGGATTGTGTGTTGAGCTCAATTCTGCTCTTGTCAAAACCTGCGTATGAAATGCAGGTGGCTTTGGAGATTGACACACAGTGATTAAATGGAACATGGAGAAATACACCTAATGTATCACGTCAGGTAAAGGAGGAGGGAAGGACAGAAAAGGAGGAAAGAATGGTTTGGCTTCCCAACCAACAGTAGACAGAGGGCACAACAGCAGGAGTTTGGCTTTAGACACAAATGAGTGTCTTATTGACATCTGAATTGTTTATTTTTGCTGCTTCTAGACTTGTATATAGAAAGAAGGGACAGAACAGAACAGGAAAAAAAATGCCAAAAGAAGTACTTGTTAAGGGTGGGGAAACATAGTGACAAAGAATGAGGAAAAGGCTGAAGTACTTAATGCTTTTTTTGCCTCAGTCTTTACTAGTAAGATCAGTAGTTCTATAGGTACCCAGCACCCTGAACTGGAAGATAGGGACAGGGTGTACAATGAAGCCTCCATAATCCAAGGGGAAATGGCTAGTGACCTGCTACACCACTTAGACATATACAAGTCTATGAGGCTGCATGCGATCCACCCAAGGGTACTGAGGGAGCTGGTGGAAGTACTCACCAAGACACTTTCTAGCACTTATCAGCAGTCCTGGCTAACCAGCGAAGTCCTAGTTGATTGGAGGTTAGCACTCATCTACAAGAAGGGCTGGAAGGAGGATCTGGGCAACTACAGACCTGTCAGTCTGACCTTGGTGCTGGGGAAGGTTATGGAGAAGACCATTTTAAGTCCGACTGCACAGCACATACAGGACAAACGGGTGATTGGGCTCAGTCAGCATGGATTTATCAAAGGCAGGTCCTGCTTGACTAACATAGATTTTCCTCTATGACAAAGTAACCCACCTAGTCAATAAAGAAAAGGCTGTGGATGTTGTCTACCTAGACTTTAGTAAAGCCTTTGACACCAATATAAACAATTCTATGATTCTGTGAAAGAGAAGGAGAAAGCATATACAGATTTCATAGGTAACCAAAGAGAGAGAGAGGGGAAAACAGGGAGGAAGAGAGGGAAGAAGGAAAGGGGTGAGGAGTTGATTTGGTACATCAGCTCATCCGCTGTTTGAATCAATGCAGGAAGAGAGGTTTGGAGACTGGTGACTAGAGGCAAAGATCTTGAACTAATTCTGTGAGCTCTCTATCCATAACTGTAAACACCTTCCTTTCAGAAGATGACATTTGTAAGCAGATTCTCCTACTTTGCTTAATGTTAAGTAAGCCACTGATACATGCTGAGTTACCACAATCATGTGATATGCAGTTGCCACAGGACATCACTTCCTTTGATTTCTCTGAAGGGTATTTTGAAAGTAAATTCTATTATTATTATTATTTGTCATTATATTTTTGCATTTTGGAAACTTTCCTAGGTTCTCTCTCCTATCTCATTTGCTATGCCTTTTTTATATTTGATGGACTTTTTACCTATCTTTCCTCCTTGATACTGTTAAAGAAGAGGTGATCTTTAAAGTCAGGAGGGATGCCTCAGGGCTAGTTACCTGGGAGAAGTTCCCCTCTTGGCGGTCTTAATAAGAATGGATAGAAGCGTTTTTTTTTTCTGAATTATTCGTACTTGAAAAAAGCAGTGAGTATGGTAGATAATCCCTATGTTTAGGATGGTAACACACCTTTGTCATTTCTCCAGAAAAAATGCCTAACCTCTGAGCTGCAGTCATTCGCCTTACTTGCTCTTTTAGTTGCAGTGGTTTTACATTCCTGACTGATGGTACTCCAGTTTGAACAGAAAACAGGTCACGTCCTACATGGGTTTGAATCCCTTCAGGCAAGGGGTTCACCTACTCATGAGGTGAGTGCTCCAGCCAGTCAGCTCTTATGGGAAAGGTGGGCAGTACTAGCACTATCTATAGCTTCTGTCTTGTAAAAAGAAAGGTATCAAATGTATGTCTTGACATTCTGCACCATATACAGACATACCTCAAGGATCCAATGGGTAGCTGGGGACTTGAGCTCTAGGTACAGCAGTTTTTTAACACTGTGCTTGGTGTTACCTCCTGGCTATCAGTCCAGAGGTGTCTGATTTTCTATACTGACTGAAAGGGAACTTATTTATCCAGCTGACAAGAGGTTAGTTCAGAAGTCCCAAATTATTTTGAGGTGCAGCATTAAGTTGAGAATGGTTGGTCTCATATCTGGCTCTACAAGTTGTTTAGAGAAGATGGATTTTGGGGAAATTCAAGGTTTTCGAAGTTAAATGGAAGAATATCCAGAGGCAAAGCAGTGTACAGATGCAAAAACTTTTAATATGAAAGAAAAAAAGGAAATTAAGTGATTCCCATTAAAGAGCTTGTTTGCAGGTAACTTAATTGCTCATAGACCATCAAAGGCTCCATTCTGCCCCCACTGACCCTGCCCTGGCCCCAATTCATGCTTCTGAAGGGACTGAAAGACCACATAATATCTTGCTTTCTACTGTTTCTGTATGTTTTTAGATGTGCTTTCATGAAAAGTATCATAAGAATTGGAATTTCTTTTAAAATTGTATCTCTCTTCACACATGCTCTTCAGTTCACACCCTTCTCTTCCTAGATGCAGTTCATATTTCTGCCTTGATGTTCTGTCATGTGTGTAAAGTATGAAAAAGGAGCTAATAGGGAAGATGGAATCTTTGCATTTCTTTTTAATGAAATGTACTGGTTTTCCCATCTCTTCCCACTGCCAATGGGATCTATGCCCTCTTATAACCTTGTTTACCTCTTCTTCTGACAAGTGTTCTTTGCTTTGCCAATCAGCTTCTTTTCAACTGTCTGCTTTTTCAGTTCTAATGGAAAGTCAGCCTGTTATGTTGAGATCATTAAATCTGTTCTTTCTTATGTTTTTGGTTTTTTTCCCCCTATTTCTTTGACATGAAGAGAACTTTGCAGAAGGCTCTGGCAAAAGTGTCAAAACTTCAACCAATTTATTTACTTGTTTATAAAAATTCAAATAAAAAAGAATACATTATATACAGTAGCTTAAAATGATCTTAATGATAAAGAAATGTATGCAGACACTTCCTCCTCCCAACTTTCAAGACTCTGTAGTCTGTGGACTTGATGGTTGCCAAGGTGAATGTTTGCCACCTTCTATGTCATTTTTTTCTGCTCTCTGATTTTATACATTCTTTGAAGCTGTTAAATTTCTGTGTCTTCTCTATCGTAGGCATCTTGGGAATCAATATAGCACATTGCAGGCTTTCTGCCTGCCCTTAAAAATTCTGATCTACAGCACTGATCTGCACTAATCGTAATTTCTTAAGTGACTGTGAATATGAAGTCCTGTAACAAGTCACCTTTGAGAACAGCCACACTAATCCGAAGTTGTGTCTTTGTTTACTTCTTAACTTGTCTTTTTTTGCTTCCTTAACTAGAGCCTATATCTAGAACTCTGGTCCCTTTAATAAAATTACATGTACAGGGGAAGGCAAACTTCATTATCTTAACATGGACTGCTGTGGGCTCAACTTTGAGGGCTCTGGCATCTCAGCTCATGTTTACTCCAGCAGAAGCTGAGAGCACAAGCTGTCATTTATGACTACAGTCCAACATCCCAGGCAGCTTAATAGCTCTACTGACTGTTCATGTCATTTGAGACACATTTAAAACCTGATCTTGCACGCACCAAGAAGTCAAGAGGAAAGTCTAATGAAATTCAAGTACCCAGAGATGTAGAAATAAACATATATAGCAGGCTACACAGGATTAGCGTGTTGCAAGTGTGCAAGGGACATATTTGACTGCATATTAAATTCTGATTTGCATGCTCTTCTTTTTCACTCTTTTCCCCATGATTTGCTTAAAATGTTCTTGCTATAGTATACACATGTGCAAGCTGAAAGTTCTCAAGGAAAGTGTAGTTTAGCTGAAATTGGAGTTCTCTAAAATCACAATCTTACATTTTACTATTTTTATCAATAGCTTTTATATATGAAGGGAAACTTAATCAGCAGGCTGGTTTGACTGGAATATGATCTTGTGTCATGTTAAACCTAAATGAATCCTTTTGGGACAGGTGTCTGACTCATGAATGTTTGGATCTGTTTCTTGAAATATATTTTGTAATTTATTTGATTAAGGGGTAAATTTGAAATCTACCTTATAATATCTGAGTTAAATAGTCCTAACTCTGGAGCTCTTGGCTGTTCTGGGCCAAGCAAAGGATTTTGTCTCCATTCTCTGCACTTTGACCTTCATGTCCATCCTTGTTGAAGACAGAACATCTGTTACCACAGAGAGTTTAGGTTTTGATGAACAGGTATTTTCCATTTGGTAGGAGTTTTCTGACAAGCATCACATGACATGTGTTTCTCACATACCTGAACTCTTCATGAAATTCACTGATGGCTTTGTGTACTGCACAAGGAATCCAACATCCAGTGAGGTTAAGTCTTAGATTTTTTCCAGGGAACATTAGCATTCAGTTTCAGCCTAATTAGAGTAGCTTTTGCTTTTGAGTCATGAACACATACAAAAGCCTTCCCACTGAAATTAAGTGTTAGTACGTTCAGGCAATATTTATTTACCACAAACCTTTATTCCTTCTTTCTCTCTCTTCTCTGGTAATGGTATGAATATAAATGAATGCAGTGTCTCCCGAAAGCTTCACAGTAGATCTCTATTTTATTTTTCTGTTTATGTTGTCCTAAAATCAACTTGATCTATTTATTTACTTATTTAATAAAATAAACTTATTTATTTATTTGTTTGTTTGTTTGTTTGTTTATTTTAGAAAATAATTCATTAACAACTTAGTGGAGGTATTTTTGTTGAGGAATTTGTCCCGTACTTCATTTTTGACTCTAAGAAACAGACAGGTACTGGAACAGTGCAGATCAAGTTTATCAAGACAGTAATGAAGCTTTAACTTGATTCATGTTCTTATTGTGCTTATACATCTGCAGTGTGCCTGCTGAACACAGCATCATCAAGCAAGCTTATACCTATCCCCCTTTTTACCTATAATGCAAGGGTATGTAATAGTGTTTTGAGATGGTCTTACAATATTTTAAACACTACATCTCTTACTCCAAAATATCCAAGAAATAAAGGCACACAATGGAGAGCAGCAGAATCTTTACATGTTACAAATCGCCTCTTCATATCTGAGACATTCTGATTACCCAGATCTTTTTCTTCCATTATCTTTTAGTCTGCAGAAGGTTAAAAAACAGAGGATTTTTTCTCTCTTCTTCACCTAAAGACCTATTACACTTGCTTTTTCATTGCTCTCCGAAGCAGAAGGCAAAATAATTTTTTTCCTTTTTCTTTTTTTTTTTTTTTTCTCTTTAAATGTTTTTCCTGTTCTTCTGAACTTTGATTTGTGGGGATAAATGATAAATGAAGAAATCACTGCTAAAATCTTCAGCAATGGATTTAGGAGCGTGTAAAGGTCTTTTAAAAGTCAAGTTCCTCTCTGTATAAATAGTGCTACACCTCCTAAAAGCCTGTCTCTTCAAATTAGAGAAGGCTGAACTCAGTTGCTTCGGTGTTATTGTAAAATGTAAAGGTACAATTTATGCTGAGAAAAGTGACTATGCTGATGTGGGATAAAGAGAGGCCCAGATTTTTGAGCAGGTGAATGACCTAATGCTACGATAGATAGGATTGATTCTTTGTGCCTTACATTAAGCAAGACTTATTGCTAATGGAAAATAATTGCAGCAACCAGCAGAGACATCATTTCAAACTATGAAAGAAGAGAGAAAAGGGAGGAGATAGAATGAAAAGTTCATTGCATTGATTGACTACAGTCAATCTTTTGCAGTCAGCTATGTTCAAGGAATTTGTCTTCATGAATATGGAAACCCTGAACCCTGTGGTGGGAGACTTGCAGAATTCAGTGCCAACAATTCCTGATCCTGAACAGGAATCTCAAAACATCCCCGTAGTTACCAGACATGGTTTGAGAAACAGCAGAAGATAAACAGGCAAGTCTGTGTATGCTGTCATCAGTGCTTATAGGCATAAATTAAAATTTCAGTGTGAGTTACCGATAGGCACTTTTTTTCTTTTTTAATTGGGAATGGATTGGGCATTTCTCCAAGTCTGAAGATGACAAGATTTGTCCTTCTTCCTTTCATTATTTAATTAGTAACATGCTCATGCCAGTCTGTTTCTCAGACTCCTACACAGCACAGAAGTATTTGAGATACATCTCTGGAAGGAAATTTTGTGCTTGTTTTTCAAATGTTCCACTTCAAGTAAAGACTTTGGTCCCATGTGATTCTGACCTTCCAATTTAAAAGGTGAATTTATTGAACTTAATTGGGGGTGACATTTGCTTAATCATCTGAAAATCCTTATGATTTCATTGCCCAAGAGAGCCCCCAAAAAAGAATATTTCTGAAAGTGTCATTTGTACTTCCATCATTATTTGCTTTTCTAAGCTTGATATTTAGTGTAAATCATTAGAGCTACTCTAAGTATTGTTTGCTAAGAGACTGTCTTGGTAGAGGAGTTCTCTCCCAAACAAGAAATTAGTTGTTAGGAGCAGTAATGAACTGAACAAGGAGGTAGACAGCCTAAAGGAACTGAATCTTCTCCCCCATTTACACAGCCTGAGGTGGAGCATGTGTTTTCTGATGAGAAGAAGGAAGAGAAGTGGCTGGTGACCTCTTCTTCCCTATTACGATTGCATCACGATTGTAATCTGCTCTTGGAGAGGGATGGATAGTGACATGTCCTGATACTCTGATGTCCCCCTGACACAACTCTAACTGAATTAGCAAGGGTTATGCATTCTTCAACACAAAATATGAGCTGCCAGGAGATATGCACTCCAACATATCCACTACAGAAGAGGACATACACTCTCAGGTATTCTTGTTGCAGGTTTAGGGAATGTATCACACCTTGAATCCTGGTTTAGTTTCAGTAGCTCTGTGGTTTGAGGAGAAAAGCCTAAAATGCCTGTGTTTCATGCTCACAGTTATCCTCTGCAGCAATTTTGAAGGCGATAATAGGGCAGACAATTCAGAACCATTTAAAATCGTAAGTCATGCCCTAAGAAATAATCCAATTAGGTTTTAATAATAATGTAGGGTTGGGTTCTTTTTTCTTATTTTAGGGTTTTGAGTCTTCAAAATTAATTCCTGTAATATATTTGAGCTCTTTTCCCCCTCGAGACTGTATATTGAAAATTCCTCTTTATTTTTAATTGAGCTTGAGATTTCAGCTAATAGCCCACCTCTTGAGGTAATGTAAGAATCATTTTCAAATGTCATATGACTTAAAATGAGCACAATGTTTGGGAAAATAAAAAAAAAAAAAAAACCCAGGCAAACTACTTGAAGGAAAGTCTAGTCATTTGCTGAAATTCTAGCTCCATGTTCCAGTAGGAATAATGGTTGTGGGAGAGCACCCTAACTACTTTAAAAAGTTGAAGACAGCTAATTTATGAGTAGGACTTCATTGTCTAGGGTGTCATTTAGGCTTTCTTGTTCCATGTAATACTGGATTTACATGGAAAAATGCAGGAATACAGTTTATTTTCTGCAGCAAATTTTTAAAAGGACTAAAAACTCAACTTAAAAATAACCCACATATTGAATCCAGTAAATACTGACAAGTGCTGGACCCAGACTTCTGGTGTCCCTGCTTACAGAAGAAAGGATTTTTGGTCATAATGATGGGAAAGAGATTTGTCTTTGAGAAGAGTTTGAAGATCTGCAAGTCTTTATGATTTACGCAGCACTGATGCCTGACATGTATGAAAATGTGTCTTAAGTACCTGTATCCTCAGCTGCAGAGTCTGTTTGAAAAGTGCTTCATGGAAGGCTGGAAAGTAATTGACCTACTCATATGAATAAGTGTTACTCAGAGAGAGAGTTGTTGAATTGAGCCCTTTGGGAGGCAGAAGTCACAGACTGAAAGTTAATGCTCTAAGCATTATTTGCTTTCTTGAGACTATTGGACAAATACTCCATACATTTCCCAGGAAATGTGCTGCTTCTTCTGATTCCTGGCTTCAGCTGATCTATGTGCCTAGTCACTGTCGCCAGGCTGAAATGCAAACATATTGAGCACAAAAAGGCTCCCATCATGTAGGAAGCATTGTAATTCAATAGGGAAAAATTAGTCATGTAGGTTCTGTCTACCAGCTACTTTACCAAAAAAAAAAGGAAAAAAAAAGCCACAACACAAGAGCTCAACGCCTGTGCTTTCCCGTGGTTCTACTTGAATCAGAAATGAGACTGCAACCTGTGGAAAACAAATCATCTTTTCAAGCAAATATTCTACTGACACTTGACAGCTAGAAGTTTGGAGAAAAGTTATCTGTCTCTGATATTTAAATGTCTGCAGTATCTGCTTGTCTAAACATCTCTATATAAAATGTAATACTCCAGTTTTGTTCTTGAGACTAAAAGCTCCAAATTGCCGTATTTCAGCTGTAAGCTTCAACTGGACCTTAAAAGCAGCCTGCAGGTTTCCTCCAGCATGTGGTTCTGGAAACTAAATACCAGCAGAAATTTCAGTCAGAACTCTCTCCATGGCTTGCAGTTATATGTAGATTTTTTTTTTAGTGATCCATCTTGAAGGTCTTTTAAAACAGATTTTTCTTTTCTTATAACAGCATACAGTAACAACATATAAGTCCAGAGATAAAAGGAAGGTTCCATATATTTTTAATTACATCATACTTGCTATGCTTAGCCAAAAAGTAAAGAAGTCTTTTTCAGTTTGACAAAGTAAAATACTTTCACGGTTATATGATTTGCTTTAATATTCTTTTCACATCTTCTTCTCTCCTTCTTAAGGTATTACAATTAAACTAGGAAGTATGAAGCCTCAGAGTTTAATTTTATTAGGTTTAGTTGGTTTTTTCACCATCTTTTTTAGTTACATCTAACTTCTTTGACAATTTATATCAATTGTCTGTAATGTTTACAGTTCAGCATTGGAGTGGTAACCAAATAATTAAGGGAAAGAAACAGGAGGAATACAAATAGAAATGAAAATGCAGATTCTTCATTCTTGGACTGCACTGTTCCATTAAGCTGCTGGGGAAGATGTGATTTGTGGCTAAAGCCAATGGCTTAGTATTAATTGAATCAAAAATTTACATCTTACGAGAAGACACACACAAGGAAGTGATATTACTGCATTCTGGAAAATGAAAATTATGTCTTTGCCTAGAATAGGCTCAAAAAGAGGACATGACAACTGTCATTAGGAATGTAAACTCCAGAACTCAGTCCTGAGTAACAAGAAACACCAGTAAGCTCCTTCTGACAGGCCACTTAGGGATTAAACACTTCATGAATAATGACACCACAATCTAGTGCTCAGATCTGAAAGTTTTATGAAGGAAATAAATGCTACAGACCTCACTTGGAAGAAGAAGAAACACTCAAGCAACCAACCTGAAGGGGAGGAAGATCTCTGCTGAGTGCCTGCATTGTGTCAGGTCACCAGGCAATGGGGGGGTTAGCTAGCCTGTTGCAAGAGAGATGTTTTCAGCAGCTACCAGATCAGACATGTATAAGAAACAACAGGTGAAAAGACAGGCTGCCCACACTGACAGGATATAGAAAGAGGATTCTTCCTTGCTCTTTGTTTCCAGTACAATTTCTACTCCATTTTCTGCATCCCAGAAGTGAAAGCCAAGAACTGAACTTCATCTTTCAATTTTAAAGGCTGACACACAGACTTTGTTCTGCTGTGGTGAATTTCATTCACACAGGGCATTATTTAGTTGTTTTAAGTAGTAAAAAGTTAACCAGTGAAGCAATACTTTTTTCCTTGCAATATAATGAGTGAAGATTATTCGTACAGTGCTTGAGACAAAGAAAAGCTCAGAAAAAGTGTATAAAATACAGTACAATTAGTATAAAACCCTAAAATCTAGGAGTATGTCAACAGAAGAAAAACTTTCAGCAGAAAATTAGCATCTTAGTTTGCAAATTTTTCAGCACTCTAATGAGGGTTATATGATGCAAACACTGATTTAATTACATGATTGACTTAGTGCTTAACAAGTGAACCTGTTATAACAAATATTAATAAGTCCCTCCCTATTAATCAATTCTGTATTGCAATATTTTCTGTGATAGAACATAATATTCAAGTCTCAAAGAAAAAAACCAAAATTTGTCCCCTTTTCTCTGTTATGATTGATCCACTCCTTTCCATATAAGCATCACCTCCATGTATTTAAATTCTCACAAAAATTTGCAACTTCTACGTTATCCATGATAGTGAGCCAGGAGGCTGCAATTAAAACAGATTTCTCATCTACTTTTTATGCTATGTAATATATGTATGTGATTATATTCCAACCATAATTGTGATTGTATTCTCATTTTCAATCTTGTACATCACTGAGTATTGTACCAACACTTAGCAACACAAGGACAAAAAGTACAGGAGCATAAGAACTATAAGCTAATGTATTTCACGCATGTGTCTTATGTGGATTGCAGCCTCATAAACACCTTAACCAAAGCAAAAACTTGGACCTGTTGGAGCAGGTCCAGAGGAGGACCACGAAAATGATCAGAAGGCTGAAGCACCTCGCCTATGAGGACAGACTGAGAGAGGTGGGGTTATTCAGCTCGGAGAAGGCTCCAGGCAGACCTTATAGCAGCCTTTCAGTACCTGAAGGGAGCCTACAGGAGAGATGGGGAGGAACTCTTTATCAGGGAGTGCAGCAACAGGACAAGGGATAGTGGTTTTAAACCGAAAGAGGGGAGATTTAGATTAGATATTAGGAAAACATTCTTTACTGTGAAGGTGGTGAGATGCTGGAAGAGGTTGCCCAGAGAAGTTGTGGATGTCCTGTCTCTGGAAGTGTTCAAGGACGGGCTGGATGGGGCACTGGGCAACCTGGTCTAGTGGGAGGTGTCCCTGCCCATGGCAGGGGGTTGAAACTAGGTGATCTTTAAGGTCCCTTCCAAGTCTAGCTATACTGTGATTTGATGATTCCTTGCTTCTATGAAAAAGAACCCGGTTTCTTGGAATGGAAGAAAAGCATTAATTCTCATATTTTGAATTAAAACTGGTCCAGAATCAATCAGGGGAAGCTGAATGAATTTCTCTCTGGATATCCATTTCTGAGAATGGCTATACTACAGTTTTATGACAGTGGTTAAAGAAATTATATAAATAAATTTCCATAAAAATGTTTATGTTCACATTCTGTCACTGGAAAACTGCAGTTTTCACAACAGAAAAAATGCCAAGAACTTGTTTTGAATTTCAAAATTTAGGCACCTCCTGTTCAGAATAAATTATGTTTTCCTTTTTAACATACACAAGTGTCTTGCAGGGAGGGAAGCTACTCTTGGACAACTGTTTTAGAAAATATATTTTAATTATTCGAAGCACATTGTCGCTTTTGTTTAAATATTTATTTATTGAAAGGTTGAACTTTTGAGTTGTTCAGACCACTAAAATATTTTATTGCTATCTAATATTATTTTAGATAGCATTTATTTTGTTACTATCCAATCTTTCTGTGATCTTGTGAATGGTTTATTCACCAGGTTGGTGGGGGTTTTTTTATGTTCTTATAAAGTATATAGATTCCCAGCTAAAAAACTCCTGTCTAAATACATTTAATTATTTTTAGAAACCCCTTTGCTCCCCTGGAGGTGGACATGCAATTAAAGTTTAACTCAAAATGTCATATTTTAAAGAGGGCTTATACAGGCATTTAATTTGCACCTACTCATTTCTGTATACATGCTGCAGTAGTCAGATACACAATTGCAGTAGCCACTAGTGTTATCTTATTTTTCACTAACAGATTTTTTACTAACATGATCAGAAGGCTGAAGCACCTCTCCTATGAGGACAGACTGAGAGAGGTGGGGTTATTCAGCCCTTGTCAATTAATTTTGCATACAAATATGTCTAGTGCCCTCTTAAATGAATTAATTGCAGGACTCCATGTAGATCCATGTATGCAGATCATAAAGGTTGTTTGAGAGCCTACCTATGCATTTGTACAAGGGGGTCATTTTTGTAGGTTCACTTGCACAGACATGACCTTCCTTTTATAGATGAAAATAAGGTTCATATCTATCTAATTTCAGAAACATATCAAAGAAGGATTTTTTTGCTACACTATTGGCACAGAATTATAGGTTGATGCAGAAAAGAAAAATGGATGGAACTTTTGATGGGACTGTACTTGTTCTTTAATTACTGCATCTGTTGCTCCTTGGAAAATAATTTATAGTCTGCTTGGGACTGCAAGCTGGGAAAAATGCACTACCCCTTGTTTTGTACATTTGTTAGAGTTTTGCAAATGAGCATCAGGTTCACTATTGAACAGAAATTGAAGTTGTCAGAGCAATGCACTTGGGAATTGGTTATGGGAAGTAAGACAATTTTATCTTTAATGAATATTATATAATCATTGGCTTTGTTGTTCACAGGGGACAGAGAAATCACCTTTAGTAGATTACACAGCTAAACCAATTTACATAATAACATCATATGCATTAAAAATACATTGCCCTTGTGGAAGTAGGGTTCACCTGTTGGAGAGATAAAAATAACTACTACAAACTGGTATTTCCCAGCTACACAGATCAGTAGGGATCACTGAATTCTCTTGGACAACAGCTTTAGTAGGTTTCAGCACTAAGCCAATTTCCTGAAGCACATTATGCACTTTGAAAGAGTTTGCTTTTTGAATCATACATGGCTCTCTCAGGAGGAGAGTTAAAATATATTTAATTCTATTAAAACTTTTCCTTCTAACTCAGATCACAAGGGATCATGTAATGCTATGAAAATGGTCATTATGGAGGAAACTTGATCAGTAAACTAATATTCCTAAATAGGCTGGTACACTTGGGGCATACATTTGCATTATATTGATATTTCTTCTTAGTAGTCAGTTGTGACTTGTTTCCTGTGTTATCAGAAGTTGTCAGAAAGGACACTACCACAGCCTTGTATCAGACTATTTGTAGACGTGTTTTGGTTGATGAACATCTTTCTCAAAGAGGATTTTATTTCATGTGTGAATCATAGGAGACTAGATCAAGGACTGGATTGATGAAATTGCTTGGAATTCTTTATGTTTTTCTCTATGACACTTAGAAATTATATGATTAGTTCCTCTAAGAACCTCCAAGAACAGAATTCAGAGTACTCTGCCCAGTTACCAGAAGAGAAGGTAGAGGAGAAATCACATACAGGGATTTTTTAAGCCAATCTCTACGACACTGAGGAAAGTATTGTTTAAATAATCTGTTTCACTCCTCTATTTACCCATAAGCATCTCATCTCTGTCTAACTCATGAGTAGGCTTCAGAAGCCCTAGGCAACATTTTTGCATAGATCCTTATAATGAAAAATTATGAGCTAATGAAAAATTATAAGCTGGAATGAAAAACAGGTGTCCTCAGTAGTGGGGAATTGTCACATAACCCCAGAAAAGTTGAGCAGGACAGAATTTCAAAAAGTTAAGAAGAATTACTGACAGATATGGGCTAACAGAAATGTGCTGCTTGGAGCATATTTTTACTCATATGTTGTTACTGAGTTAATACTGAGATTGTTCCGTAATGTAGGCAGGCTGAGAATACAGTCATCATGGTCCAGGCTTTCTCACAGAAACAACAAGAGAACCTCTCACCCAGGGAGAATATGAAGATGTTCCATAATTGCTCAGGCTCTTCTGAAAAAAAGCTTGTACATCCAGCAATAGATTTCAACCACCCTCTTCTGTACAGCCCTTGATGTGCTTTTGCCAGTGGTTCATGCTTGGGGTCCTTCATTGTTCCAGACCTAACTTGTTCTGGCTGAGCCATGCTCAGGGTGTTACCATCTTCCCATTTTTGGTTACTGTCCCCTCTGTGGGGCCCTCATTCCTCCAGTATTTTTGTACACATTTGCCTGACACCAGTTCACCAGGCTACATTCCCACCTGCCCTGGGAGCAGTGAGCTCTGGCACAGGGATGCTGTACAAGTTAATGAGCAAGCTTCCCATTCAGGGCAGAATCAATCAGAAATAGCTCACATCAGAGGCACAACAATGTCACAGGCACTAGCAGGCAGGCTGTCTTGGACCTTGCTGGAGTGCTAAGGAAAATAACATTTTTTAGTATAATTTCATAGATCAAGACAACATCGTTTATTAACGGAGTTCAGGTCAGTTGAATAATTTCTTACCATGGATCAATGACAATTAGAAAATAATGTCTAAGACCTATCTGTGGCAATATACATAAAAAATGGAAAAAAAACTTGTAACATATTGTTTCAAATATGATTTCAATTAAAAAAATAATTTAATAAAATTTCTGTTCGGAGGTTGCTATTTTTTCAACATGAGGGGTCTTTTAGGCAGTTTTTCAAAAATCACACTATGTATAAAATACTTGAGACTGTTCTCAGTTCATTTGCTTAAAAATTCATAAACTAGAGTTTCTTATCAACAATTACACTGCATGCCTAGACTATTTTATACCTTGCAATGGAAACAGGAAAAAACATATAAAAGCTGACATTAAAAAAAAATAAAAAGACTGAGCGGAAAAAAAAATTGTCTAGTTTAATTGCGTATTGAGGTTGGAAGTAATTTCTTAATTTTGAGTACTGTGTCACCTAACCACAATAGTATGTATTTATGTATGTGTAAGTATTTGCATTTAATTACATTTTTCCTTGTGGAATCACAGTTGCAAAATGCTTTATCCTATCAAATCTAAGGAAACTATTACTCCAAGGTTTTAAAAAAATATTTATTCTTAGTCTGCCTACTGAAATATGCAGATTTCAGGATTTAGCTTCATCAAATTCATTAGCATTCAATAGCATTATTGTAATATTATTTTTTTTCATGATGATTGAACAAGGTGGTCAGCTGTCATTCCTACACTATCAACAGAAGTGTGGTCAAATCTTGAATGCTCTTGGTCTTTTTGTACAACAGAAGGAAAGAATTTTGAGTTAAGTATGCAGTCACAAGTAAACTTATAATATGATTTTCTACTGCTCATGCCCAGTCTATCTTGCAAAACGCTGTTGTGAAAGAAATGTCATCTGAAGTGAAGCAAATGCATGATTTCCTTCAGATTTATCCCAGTTATGAAGTTTAAAACAGTTTAGGTGTATTCCTTTGAAAGAGTATTCTATCTGTACTATTTATATATGTCCTAGATTTTTCTAGCAGTGTTCATGGTTCAGAATTAAATGACCAGGATTTGTGTGTTAAGCACGAAAGCTCAATGTCCATTAATCAAAGAAATTTGAAAAAAATCTTTGTCTTTCAAATCAGAGGATGGAAATGGGAACTCCAGCAAGTAAATTTTAGAAAATGAAAGGCTATAGAAAAAGAGCAGTGCTGAAAGATTTTCTTGTAAGTTTAATGTTGCATTTGAAAGCAGCCTGGTCATACAAAGTGTGATGGATTACCAGACTCAGCCTCCACTTTAATGTCTTCCTGTTTGATACTTGTGATCTGTGACCGGTTCTGAGCAACTAAAGAGCTTTTTCACTAGATAAAAAGACTCGCACACTGTGATC
The DNA here is from genome assembly GCA_013400055.1 of Nycticryphes semicollaris. Lineage (NCBI taxonomy): Eukaryota > Metazoa > Chordata > Aves > Charadriiformes > Rostratulidae > Nycticryphes > Nycticryphes semicollaris. Next base: position 1,104,477 of record VXBJ01003447.1, read on the forward strand.
TATACCTACAATATTATACTTTACAGGGAAGCATAAAAGGATTTTTTTGTCCTCTTCTGAAATTAGACTTCCCCAGAGTTTGCTTGTGTTTGGGTTCAGGCTCCAGAGAACTGTATGTTTTTTTATTGCATCAGTCAGCTGTTGTGTGGTTCTTTTCTTGCAACATGAAATCATGGCACAGCTTATACCAGCTTTGAAAATGTGGTGGCCCATGTTCAGCAGACAATTCTTGGTTAAATATTTTAAATACATTTAAATAAATAAATACTTCAAGGGTGATTTTTCATGAAGGCAGAGACAGGTATTCTCTCCCTAACAAGACTGCCCTAGATTTTCTACTTGCTATATTAGCCCAAGTTGTGACTTCTTTTATTTTCCCTGAACTCTGCAACTGAAAAGGGATGTACTCAGACCCTCTCTTGCCCCAGAGCTCTATTAGAGGACTAAGGAAAATAATTGGCTCAAAGACACAGCCAAGAAGAATTAAGACATCAGCTGGCGAGTCCATTAAAATGTCAGGCATTATCTACCCTAAGTGACAGGAGAAGGCTGAAATGCAGCCTTTAATCTGTTAAACATTAATTTTGAATATGAGTCCATGGTTCCCTCTCTAGCAGGGAGGTGTGTGGAAACACACTTACCCAACAGGCCCTAGGCAGAGCATTTTGTCTCCCACATGGTGTAATTCTCTGCCGACCCATGCCACCCTCCAACTTCTTCAATCAGCAGCACAAACAACACTGCCCTACCTCTCACTGGGGGTGACCCATCACTCCCATCCAGGCAGTGCAGCAGCTGTCTGTGTCTCTATTTCTTCCCACATCGGGTTGCTATAGAAAGAATGGTTTCTGAGAGGCATGTTTGCTTCAACAGCAGGGATGGAAATTAATCATCTCATGTGACACATGAAAGACCAGGAGAGGCACTTGTGGCAGCTGGAAGTTTAGCAGGATGAAGAAAATGTGGTGGGTAGGAAGGCGCGGCACAGGAATAAGGACAGGAATCCTTAACAGGAATAAGAGGAAAGTTATAATGGAGAGAAAGAGAGGGAGGAGGGAATAGAGAAAGTCCAGGACTAGGTAAAGGAGAGGTGAAGATTTAAGAAACTATAGAAAGGCAGGAACATTTGGTAGGCAAATATAGCAGAGTGTGACAAGTAAAGTCAGAAATTATTAAGAAAAAGAAAATGAAAGAATCAGCAAATGAAACAGTCAGTCTTAGTGAGTGAGGCAGGTCCCATGTTTCGGCCACATAAAGGAAGCCTGCTAACTCCAGCTTTCCTCCTCTTCACTCCATTATTCCTGTGTCCACTTGCAGTCCTGTTTGTTCATTCTCCTTCTTTACCCCAGAGCCTCCCCATGCTCTCAGGCCCCCTGTGTGCTTCTCTTTCAGCCTGAGCTTCTTTGTTCCGCATCATTTCACACTGCAGCATTCCTACTGGATCTGTGCTCTCATGGGAGGAAGATGGTGGTGATACTATTCCATGTCAAGAGCCTTGCAGTCAGAGGGAGAGGTTCACCAACGGAGCCAGGAGGGCCTTTCTGCACATGTGGGGACTGTGCCAGTCTAGTGGAGCTGATTAGGGAGATGTGTGCAGGTTGGGGTAGGAGAGATCAAGATGGGGATCTTGGGAGTGCTGTGACCTGCAGAGGGTGGGATGGGGTATGTTGGTGTGGGAGCTCTGTGTGGGGTGCAGTGAGGAGGTGACGTGTGTGTTGTGAGAGACTCTACGTGGGGTACGAAGAGAGGTTCAGGGCCCTTGGGAAGCCTGGCATGATGCTGAAGCTCTGCTGATGGCCAAGCAGGGAGATGTTCCAGCTGCTGAACATCTTATGCCAAACAAAATTAAAAGCCTGATTTGATAAGCAGTACAGCTCCCTTCTCCCACAGAGTACAGGAATGGAAACACTGATACCTGGAAAGCTTTGTTTGATGAGGAGGGAAGACTATGGTATATAGAGTATATAGAGCTTCAAGCTATGTGACAGGAGATTTTGATGCAATTTCCAGCTCAGATACCTGTGCGAAATTTTAACATTTTGCTCTCTGTATAATGGCCTTACATCCCTTAGTTACAGGGAAAATTTCAGACTAAAAACCCTTTTAATGACAGTGACCTGCTCAGGCAGTACAGTAATGAAAGCTGTACAGTTGTAAAGATGGACAAGTGAGAGTCCAGGTTCCAGTCTTGTTAAGGGAAAAGTGGTGGTAAATTTTAATGCCTTTAGCTAATCTTTTCCTTTTTTGTGTGTGTAAGTCAGTGACGAAATGGATGGATGCACTCAATCATTGTGCCATGTAGCCATATGTAGACTGAAGAGATTATTTCTTTTGGGGAGACTTTTTAAAGGGGGAAGGGAAAAGAAGCAGGTAAACATTTGCCTCCTATCAAAATCTGACGCTTTGGAGACCTAATTGCAATTTGCTTATTTGAAAAATCTCTATCTTTATTCCTGTACAGAGGGAAACATGGGACAAAAAAGGATTTCTTTACCAGTTTTCCTTTCTTCATTTTCTGACAATATTTGAAGATTGAATGCTTGTATTTTCCCTATTAGTCTGGTGATACAATTAAACTAGCTATAAAGACCAGACTCGGAATCAGCTATGCTTCATCTAATGGACCAGGGAGTAATTCCTTTGACTAGGGTAATAGGAAGCACTTTCAAAGGCAGAGATACTCCATCTGGTAGTGGAAAATGTAACAGTGAACATTTCAGTGACCCAGAAGCTTCCTCTCACTAGAATAAGAGACCAGAATTGTTCCCAAACAGATAAAGTTGCAGCGTGTAACTCTGTAAATAACACAGTGTACAATTTGTATTTCGAGCTCAGGTTGTATTTCTAAAATCCAATGTAATTTAAATTTTGAACCTGCTTTCAAGCTTGGGAGTTTTACTCTACCTAAAGCCCTTAGTAAAGCTACAAGAATCTGCCAGAGGTGAGTATCTGTGGGCAATGAATATCAGTGTACTGCAGTGCTTGGTAACACAATATTTGAACACCATCCTCCAGTGCAATGAAGCTCTAATAAACCCCGAGCATTGTTAGCAGACTTGGGAAATTCAGGAACCTGAATGCTAAATAGGAAGGAGGACAAGAAGGCAACAGATGTTAGTGTGTGTAGGAATGTCACATGACACCTCCAAAGTCTTGACAGTTATGCTATTCATCATTACGTCAATACTGCAAAATTATACCTATTGTCCACGCATTCTTTCACTGTCACTTAAAAAAATGCATTGTATCACGGGCAAGATTTTACAGTAAACTCTATTCAAAGATTGACACAGTATTCTAAGACAAATATGCCTTATAAAATTATTCTGTTAACAGTCCAATTTCACACAAAATACTTGCTATACTCTGTTACAGTTCAGGCACATTACGGTTGAAATGGGGCAAAAAGGTTGACATTTTTGTCTGCTATGTCTATAATGACACTGCTCTGTTGTGAATACTTTTTGAGCAGGTTTCCAAAGCTGAAAAGATAATTCTGTCCACATTTGGTTTTGCTGTACAAAAAGTGAAAGATTTATTTGGAGGACAAAAAAAAAGACATCAAAATATACTATATATACAAATTCCAGCAACCAGTGATTTGTGGAAAAGCTGCATTCAAAAAGATTGCTTTCTCCGTGTATTCAATTCAATTGATCATCTACCCTTCCTACACTAACAGCTAGTTTCTCAATTAAATGCATGGACTTCTCTCCATTTTATGGAACATGGCAGCCTCTTAATAGAGAAGGTTATAAAAGATGCCAGTACTTTGACCTCCACCCTTGTACCACCATCTTCTTGGAAGAGAGAAGTCATGTCTACAGGTGAATAATTCTGTTGAGATCATAGGTTCTTTAGAACTCTTACTGGTTATTGGTACGTTTGCAGCGCTTGCAAGCACTTGTCATGTAGTTGGAAGCGGGAATGTGACCAAAATCAGAATAAGACAGACTAAATCTTCTCAAAAACTTTCTATTTGATCATTTCATCTGAGGCTGACTTTATTCTCAATATTTTCTCAACTACCTTTCTGAGCTGGAGTTTACATAGCAAGGAACCAACCTCTCTGGAGCCTATGAAACTTCTGAAGCAGTGTTAAGCAATGTCTCCCTTCAGCCTATAATGTAACAGGATCCTTTTGGTTTTGAGGGTAGTACACTTTGACCTTACTTCTTGCATTGTTTTCTGGATTAAACAACTCTGGGCAAGTCTTGTACATTGGATCTCTAAAGATGAAGGATCTGAGGCATTCAAGACCACTTTCAACCTATCATGTCCAAATATTGTCCACTCCTCTCAGCAGTTCCTTGGTTATTTGCACTTCTCTAGCCACGAGCCACAAATGCTGGTAGGCCTTCTTTCTGTGAGTAAAGATTTCTAAGAGATTTATGATCCAGGAATTAAACCTATAGGTGAAGAAGTGTGAACATTAGTGAACATTAGGCTGATAAAGCAGAAAGCAAATATTCTCTTTTTTTAAATTATAATTTCACTATTCCATTTTACTGGCTTTAGGATTGGGATAATCAGTGACTGATAATGTCTGCTAAGATCTATTCATCATTGGATTTGTCATGAAATTTCATGACAAAGTAAGTATAACAGTACTCCATTAGTCCATTCAGCAGGTTCTACAAAGACTTACTGCTTTGATTGCTGCCCTTTCTGCAATGTGACTCACAATTCATACAAAGAATTGGTTCAGAGCCTGGCCACACCACTTTTCTCAGAGAAAAGCTCAGGCAATGAGAATACACAAAAGTTCTTGTCTGTAAATTTTAGACTTACTTGACAAGTGGAACTTCATATAAACTTTTGCTAGTTTCACTTCCATTAGTAAAAACAAAGGAGTGAGTCCAATGGTTCCTGTAGCACTGTAGCCTCTCTATATCAGTGCTAATACAAGATGTTACTTAGGGAGAGCATGTGTGACTGGCCACAGTTTGTGCTATGCTTTACTCATACCTTTCCAGCTTCCAGAATAATTGGATTTTGGATTTTTGAGGGTATGTCCCGTTCTCTTCCTTTTACTATATGTCTATGAACTAGTTCAATGTATATATCAGGGGCAAAATGCCATTTCCCCGGTATCATCTTTTTATTACATGTATGTATGATGACTGTCACCATCAGAGCCTCTAGAACTGTTAAGATAATTAATAGTAATTTGTTGTCCAGTCCTTTAAAAGGTTTTCTAATAAAGACAGAAAATTCAAATGTGGCACCTGCCTGTTTTCTACATACAAGTCTAAACGGAAATGGTTTCACAGCATGATTCAAGACTATGTTGAAAGAATGGTTTAAGTAGGAACCCTTTGTGCTATACCCAAACCAGAGACAGACAGAGGAGTCTGGAGAGGGACAAGGAAAGGCATAGAGTTTTATACTGTGAGATTTGTGCAGTAGAGTTTGAATGCTGGCATTCCTCTGCTCAGATCTAATTGAAGTCACTCAGCTAAGGGACTCTTGAGCATTCCTCGCCACCAACCTGGTGTTTTTGACAATATCACTAGAACCTTTCCTGAGGACATTGCATAACATACTGCTGGTTACACTTTGAACCATGCTCTGAGCCCATCTGTCCAGCCAGTCGTCCACCACATCATGGGCTACTCATCTTTGTCTCCAACTTATCTGATCTAAGCAGTTCCTTGTTTCAGTCTTCTCTGTTGTGAGTACCTTTCTCCTCTAGATCTTGCTATAAGGCATGGAGACATGGGAAGCATGAGAACAGATCTTTCCAGAAATTAATGAGGGAAAAATGGCATGAGGCACCTTCTCTGTTCCCATGTTCCTCATCACTAGGTTGCCTGCCCAGCTCACCCGCAGGCTCATGCTTTCCTTGACTTTCTTTTTTTGCTGCTGGTGTCCCCGGAGTAGCTCATCTTGTTACCCTTGCACAACCTTTTCCAATTTCAGCTCCAGCCCAGCTTTGGCTTTCCCAATTTCACCCCTTTATCAACAATGTAATGCCACCAGTGTGCTTAAAAAGCCTACCTCGTTGCATTCTCTCTGCATTGAAAGTATGCACTACTAAGTGCATACACTACTTTTAAGACATACAATTTTACAGATTTCTCTCATGTTTAGATTATCTTCTGTGGTTTGTTGTGGGTCTTTTTTTTTTTTTTTTTTGGGTGCACATAGCCAAGGTTTTCTTACCAAAGCAACTATGAGAGTGTCTTACTGTTGTTTTTGGGGTTTTTTTTCATCTTTTAATCAAAGCAGACAGTCTCATGTGCATGTTTGACTGATATTAAGGAATAAAGATTTTATTAATTTTAATGACATTTTGGCAGTGAATGCTTCTACTGGACTGGAATCAGAATCAAAATATGATGCTGGCTAAAATTTTGTAACTTCTAACCAACCCAAACAGGAAAGCACAGAACAGCTCTGAAAGGCATTCTTAGAAACCTGTGTAAAGTATTTCTCTGTCCAGAGAACTGGCATTGACTTTAATAAGAATCCCATGTAAGTTTGATTAAATGATCAGCAGTCTAACAGCTATTTCCATAGTAAGACAGAGTAGAATTAGAAAGCAAGACACAGACACAGCATCTGAAATTCCAGTACTTCACCCTCGTCAAGGATAGGATTTGTGTCAGGGGAGAAAATACATACAGAAGAGCAAACACATAAATTCATACACAAGTACTATCTTTAATTGAACAAGATTTTTATTTATTTATTGTATTTCTTTGCCTGTTTTTTGTTTGTTTATTTATTTTATAGCTGCAGACTTAGACTAAAGCCTCTCTTTCAGAATGGCTGTAATGTGAATGCAGAGTTGCATGTTCCTCCAGTCCCTCAAGTAGTCTGCAAAGTCAAAGCAGAATTAATGCTTCCTTACTGTCTTCTTCCATGTTACCAGGATCCTGAAGGAGGCAGGATCACAACTCTGCTTTCCCTGTGTATGCCAATAGATGTGTCTCCCTTGTCTCTCAGACAAGAGAGATACACTCATTAAGCTGGTGCAGCAACAGCACTATCATTTTCCTGTATGCTGAGGCATCCTGTTAAGCATTCACTTCTGCCTCTTTTATTCACTTTCTGTGTTGGGCAAGGCAGCTCTGCAGAATCTGTAGTGGGCTTCATGCAACAGAACGATACTCTTAGGAAAATAAAACTTTCTGTTATATTAATTTTCAGAAAGTGGCCAAGTTGTATCCAAGTAATATTAGTTGGGGAAATAAGCTGTTCCATACTGATCATAACAAACTTGGATTTGATGTTGAGCACATGTCAAAACGTCTCCTGCTTCTGAGATGCATTTGGTTCTGTATCTCAGTAGTCTTGAAATTCTGAATTAAAAAAACAGTCATCAGGTACATTTGTCAGTGAATCTTGTGCTGGCTTTAGTAGCCTACCTGTTTTAAGATTTCTCCATTATGCATAATGCATTGTAGAGATGGTAAGACTAAATCAGATTGCATGACAAGTTGTCTGGCTGGGGGAAAGAAGGAGTTCAAAACCACAATGGTAGGTACACATTCACTTTCTGTAGGAGTAAAACATAATGAAACAGTTAAGCATTCAAATATAAAACGCATGCAGTCTGGGAAAGTTAACTAGGGGAGAAGGAAAAAAAAGATATATCTGTATATACCACTGTCCTGCTAAACAAGAACAATGAGACCATGACCATAAACATCTTAATTGCTCCCCAAGTACATATTACAGTGGTGACCTGCATCCATACTCTCATAAGAATACAACGGTATATTGTTCTCTCTTGGGAAGCCATAGTTTTGTTTTTTGTAGATATGTTGCTATAGCTACTCATCACAATTAATGAAGTTTTCTGAAGATGGGCAGTCATACCCATTCAAGCTGTAAGTGAAAACAAAACCTTGTTTCTGCTTTTAGCCTCCCCACTCTGACTCGCAGTAAAACCACCCTATTTTGTTCTCCATTGCATTTATTGTCATGAGAGATGACACATAGTTCTGGCACATGGAATCCCTTTCCAAACCGAATAGTCATTAAGCAACTGCGTACAATGAAGCCATTATTCTTCAAATCTATAACAGCAATAAGAAAACACATAACAGTAAGCCTAAATATGCTTTGACTCTTAATTGTTTTGCCCTCTCCCTCCACCCTTCCAGTTCTCTGTGGTCTCCAGGATACTGGAAGGACCCATAAGTCTGCAGTTTCAGTGATGGCAATTTTCCTAATATAGTCTATCTGGGCAGAGTGGAGGTAGCTTGTCTCACAGCATCTCAAAGTGGGAGAGCAATAACTGTGCTTGACAGTACTGTCAGTGATACAACTTCTTGGGCAGGATAATTTCAGAGATATGGGATAGGCACTTCTGTCCCATAGCCTTCTGCAGGGAGGTAATAATTTGCCCCCATAAAACAAGTCCTCTCAACTGAAGCTGCAAAATCCCAGTGCTTCACTCACTGGAAGTTAAAAGGCTCCCTGCTGTTAAATAATAAGTGTTTTGCTGCCAAATGCCCGCAGTTCCCTTGGACAATAAAAGGCTGGAGTGAGAATCCAAGGCAGAGTTTCATGCACTCTTTCACAACATTTATCAGTCTTCATGCACGTGCACCAGCAATGGGCAGTACATGGGCACTAACAATGCAGTGAGGTGGTTGCCTGGGTTACCACAACCTGTCAAAAAAGGTGAAAACAAAAGTGAAGGAGCCACGCTGCCCAGCATAATTCCTGTCAAGCTCATTGCCTCACATGCTGCCTTAAGCTGCAACAGAAGGAAAGGCAAGTCTTTGACAGGCATGCAAAAAAGAGCTGCATCCCAGCTTACGGCTTAGTGTAAGAAGCTATTGATCTGCAGATTAGAAAGACACCAAATACCTTTCCCTACAAGTGAGATCACAGCTATTTGAACTATCTCAGCCTGCAAAATCATTCTGTAAAAAAAAAAAAAGTGCTAACCCACAAACATAAATCTAGAAATCAATAACCGCAAAAGTTCTTTTTTCTTTTTTATTTCCTTGAGAAGTATTAACATGCCTTTCTTATTTTGTAAACCATAATTGCATTTGCTGCCTTGGCTGCATTGCAAGGTTAGTATAGAGATGTACTCTAGACAGGCAGTCAAAAAGATAATAAGCCTTCATAAAAAGAACACTCTTTCTTTATCCATCATTGCCACTGCATTGCGTAAGAGTAGGGAAAAGACATCTTAATTCTTTCAAGGCAACAACTCCCTGATACTGACTTCAGAAGTTCATGAATAAAATGGCAAAAAACAATCGTCAGCCACTAGCAGTTAATAAAATCTGCAACCAAATCTGAACTGCTAAATCACCCATTGCCTATGTAAAGCACTGCATTAGACCAGTGAATCCATTTCTCTCCACTGACTTCAGGAGAACCTAGATGACTAGCTTGCAAACCTACAGAACAAAATTCTAAACCTAGGTGGGATGAATCTCCCACAGAGATGTTAAAAGATGAGTAAAATCTACTCAATAATGTAGTCTGACATGCCAGTCCGTGGTATCATCCCTATTTCTTTACTTTAGAGAAAAATGTAAGATTTCTGTTATAAATATAACTTTTGGTCCCAAGGAAAACTTCAGATTATTTGGTTTTTTTACAGGACTTGAAGCAGGCAAGGGTGAGGATGAGTTAATAGTTTGATATTTCCTTGATGTATCTTTCTTTCTTCAGAAATCTTGGACGTTTTCTTCCTTCTTGTGCTATCCTAACCTGATAATAGAGAAATTTTTTTCACCTCTTTCAGGAACAGATGTAAATATTGTGTAACCAAAGGGAAAAGAGTCATTCACTTGCTACAGATGTCTGCTAAACTGACTGATAAAAAGACAGCAATATCTGATTTTTTTGCTTAAATTAATGAAATCCAAGAGTGACACTAAAATCTCCTTATATCTAAACCTTCACAAAAGAACTTTCCCTCTCAATGCTAACTGATTGTGCTTAGTATAGTATTTTTCTTTATTTTTCTCAAAGCAGCAGTTAGCATGATAGATGAACACAGGATGAAGGAGAGAAAATGATGCTCTCAGGAAATCTGATGAACAATACAATCGTTCCATGCCTGCAGGAAAAGAAAGTTTATGAATTTCCTTTTCTATTGTATGTGTATTTACTGGCAGCAGATTCAGTGGCTTTATTTTATCTTTATTTTTCATTTTGAACTCGGGAACATTTGAAGCTGGGAACGTGACTGAGAGAGATAGCACTGCACAAAATACAGAGGCATGCAAAACTTCTTGCATCTGAAGCTCCCCAGAGATCTTTGTCAGAGGCCTCTGTCCAGGAGAGATGCAGAAAATATCATACCCATACTAGACTGAAGGTCAAAGTGGTTAGAGACTGGTAGATTTTCAAAGGGGGTTGATATATCTTCCCTGCATGATAATGTGTGAGATAGCTTCCTGAGATGGTGCATCGAATGTGTTTCTGAAAGCCCAGTCAGTATCTGACCAGACCTGTGCAGCACTGCTGCATGTATGTATGTATTAATTCTTTGAAGTAAGGTCATGTGTGCGTGACATAGTTCAGCAGTATGTCAAGGTCCTTGAACTTAAAGACTTTGAGTAGGAAACAGCAGTTCTGGTGCCGTAGTTTAGCAAGCAATGCTGTTGCTTATCTTACAGCAGCACTTCTTCAACAATGGTCACTTCATCCTTTTGAAGTAATACCTGCTGAGTATCTCACATGGCTACTACCCTCATGGTTTTAATTTTCTACCCAAATATGAATGCTCATTTATTTTCTGTATTTCACCCCTTGTTTGCCTGGTTGTGTCAGAAGGTTGCCATTTTTTTTTTTTCTCTTTCCATGGCACATTATCTGATAACCATCCTGAGTCTTGAGTCATTTCTGAGATGCATTGGTTTGGAGCATTATCAATATAATTTATTGACATATTTTTCTGTATGATGCTTTAAAAAATGGCTGCCAGATTTCTTATTGAAGCTACACAAGGGACTGAACCCTTGTTTTGTTCTGCATTTGGATCATGTCCTAATCTCAGAGCATTTAGGTACTATCACAAAGCATATTTAATCCACTTTTCTCACTATGCTACCTTCCATTTTATTATAAAGTATCTATAGGGACAGATCAATTAAACAGTTACTTCTACTTGATAGAAGTACCTTGATGTAGCAAAGAGGAAAAAAGTCACCATGGCGTTGCTGGCAATATTAGACTCAAAGGCCATGTCTGTGCTAGTAAATTAACCATAGCCAAGGAACAGCCAATATGGTTTTGGCTTATAACCTCACATCAAACACATCTCAGGGAGTTGTAACAGGTCAGGAACCATTCCCCAGAGACAGGTTGGACAAAACCATCAAGTGAGTATGAAACTGGGCCAGTCCCTGCCTCATCTTGGTGCCAGACATGTGCCTCATGCACATCTAATTACCAATAGAGTCATAATCAACATGTATGCAGGCGAAAATCCTTGGTTTTTAATTTTCTTTACAGTGGCTTGAATGTAGCAGTGCCTTCTCCAGATGGTAGGTGTGGTGGTGTTTGATACTCTTGACCAACTGTATGTAGGAGAAGATAAATTTCTGGTATAAACCAGTTCTGACAAAGCTTGACAATCAACTCATCTAGTAAGAGAAACAGAAAGTTTCAAGACTTACGTTGTTTCTACTTTGGAAGTAAAGTGGCAGGAAATTATCAAATGCATGTCATGTCACTACCTGCAGTTTAAGCCAGTTGAAAGTATTTTTTTTTTCTTCTTTCTGAAAGCATGCTGGACTCTGGTTTTGTGGCAAATTAAGAAAGTATAACACTTACTTATAAATAACATTTTTCCTCTTTCTCTTTGTCCGTGGATAGCAGGAAGGTCAACCTTTACAAGAAACATTTATCTTCAATGTTTCATTTAACATTATGAAAGCAAATGGATTCTTCCAACCCAAAAGTTGTTACCAAACAAAGCACACTTTTTTGTCTCAAGAGGTTTCCATGTGATTATTTTGCTCAACTGTTTCCTGATTGTGTTTCTCCCTTACACATTCAACTGAATAAACACTTTAACTTTTAGGTGATCTAAGCAGCACCTGAATTGGTTGACTGTTACAAAAGAATCCAATATAAGCTAGGGGTTTGGCACAGAATTTGATAAAGCTTTCTGCAGAGAGCCTGAATGGAATTTTGGCTAATGGCAGGAGCTACTGCACTGTCTTCACTCTCTTAATACCATAATTCACAACCAGACAAGGAAATATGTATTATTGCAGATAGAAAGAATAACATATTTCGGAAAGAGAACTAAAGATGAGGATGAAGATCACAGATGAGACAGTTAAAGTTCTCCTCTAAAAAAGTAATCACGCATTTAAAAATTCTTACTGGAAAATTAGGATATACCCTGGAAAAGAAATGCAAACTGGCTATTGTAAGGTATACTTAAGTGTGAATTTTCTAATTCACCCTCTTGTGAGATATCAGTATACGGAGGAAATTTTCTCCTATTGTATTTTTGTTTAGTTTTTTTAGTTGCTACTGCAGGAGCTTGATTTTATATTTTTTAGACTCCTTGTGGAAGTGATAAATTAACAAATTGTAAAAGCTGTACACTGCAGTACAGTTCTAAAATTCTCAGGGACAAATAAATAATAAAAACCTCTTTTAGTAGTGAGGCTTGAGAAATAGTGACAAAACCTGTTCCATTTTTCACACACTCTTTGAATATAAAAATATTTCAATGGTATGATAGAATTAAATAAATGCAAAGATTAAAAGGTATGAGAGATTATCCATGTTCTTAATTGACTGCTTTGTTTCAGCCTCACTATTCTACCCAGAATTTTTTCATGGAGATTTTGAAGAGCTATATAAATTGACTCCTGGATTGAATGATTGCAATATATACCAATTGGTGTATGTCTACATCTTATTTAACAACCTTGAAGGGCCGATTCTGAGACAAACCAGGAATTAGCCCTACAATTTTCCTCTTTATTACATTATACAACTCACAACTCTGTGAATATTCACCTGTTTTAATTTATTAAGCACACAAGAGAAACTAGTGTTGCTAGTTTTGAGTGTTAGGACCATTTCAGACATGCCACCTTCTGACACTACAGAAAGGTGTGAAAAATCCTCCTGTTTATGAAGATACCATTTTTCATTACTTTGCACTGAATAAATGACTGAAGAGGGCAAAGGGTGGGAAAACTGAAAGAAGGATAATCAGAACTTGGGTGTCAGGCTTAAGCGGTTCCATGGAAGTATTTGCACCTGTGATTGCTTCAGGGATGTGAGATCTACCCATGCTCACTAAAAAAAAAAAAAAAAAAAAAAAAAAGAAAAAAAAAGCTAGATTTACTGGAATAATTACAGGAATATGAATATGCGGTCCTTCTGAGTCCCAAGAGCTACGGACCAATCATGTAATAAATCTCACATAGTGGGCCACCAAGTCCTGAAAAACTGAGGTCTTCTTTTCACTGCATGAACATTTAAAGACAATTTTCAAGTGACAGACAACAAGGCTGAAGTGTTTTTTGAAAGTGCCTACAAATGTTTATTCATGGATGCCGTGCACTCTCCACAGCTATGCAGGGAAAACAGCTTATACATATGCAAATAACACTGAACTCTGCATTTCTATGTGAAATTACCTGATTGGCATTTCAAATCACTGTGTCTCGTGCAGTTATGAGAGTTGTTCAATTGCCTCTATTTGAAAATTCAGCCTTAAGGCACATTTTTGCTAAAAATAAGAGTATATCCTAGTATCCTGTGTCAAACTTTGCTTTCTTCCTAGATTCTTTAGCAATGCACTATACGCTACTTGACTGAGATTGTCCCTGTAGAGAGGTAATTGTGTTACAATTGTAAGGCATGTATCTCTTTTGATGTAGGAGCCCTTTACAATGAAAGACATTAAACATAAATGGTGGTATAATCCAGCCTTGGTTGCAATAAATTATTCATTTTTTTCTTGAGTACCTGGATTCTAACAATTGAAGAACTTTCCCTCTACTGAAGAAGTCTCTGCAGTTTTCCAGCCTCCTTGGAGCAGTTTCTTTACTTAACAGCGGTAAGAATGGTTCATTACTCAACAGCATATAAAATTATGTTGCCAATTCCTGTCTTTGTCCTGCCAATTTATGACACATGGAGATTAGAGAACATTGACATCTGAGGTAGGGTTCATCTCACAGTGTCACACATCTAAGTTGAGGTGTTTATGCTCAGTGGAGAGCTAGGATTCTATGAAGGTGTCTATACTCAGGTCTCTAGCCATTTGAGACACCATTGGTGATGTGATATACTGCAGATAAATATGGCAAATGACTAGGGGGAGGTCTGTTTCCTTCTGCAGAAACAGCTGGAATCCAGGCAGGATATCCTGTCCTAGATATCTATCTGCAAGCATCTGAACCAAGTATATCAGCAGTACAGTCAGTGAACTCTGTGAAGGGACTTAGCTGACCAAAGATAGTGCCCAATTCCTCTGAGTCAGCCATCATTTTTCTAGATACCATGACTGTATTGACTAGGTCTTCAGTGATTGTAATGGTAACTTAAGTATCCTCATGCACCTGTAGATAAGGAAAAGTATGTTTCTTCCTCTGCAACTGAATCCTACCCCCAATGCCTGTGAAAAAAAAAATCTCTAAAGTGGAGCTGTCAAATAAGAAATTCAGACAAAGAAATACACGTCAGTGACCATCCACATAGGTGCTATCCTTTTCTTAGGATAAGATATCCTTATCTACATCATGTGTGTATGCATATATGTCTGTATATCCCCCCATATACATTACATATTTATACATATATATATATATCCCCATTCTCTGTTTTTCACAGAAATAAAGGATGACTTTTATTTTAGTGCTGTTACATAAAATTTGGCTACAGTCTACCTGAAGCCTGATCCAACTAGTATCCATGGCCCAAGGTCTTCATATCCAGTTTTTCTTAAGAGTTATTAAAAGTCAACCAGAAAGAATACTCAATCTACTCCCAGAGACATTATCATGGAAATATGTCTTCTTTAGCCTAATAGCTCAGTGGATTATTACTGCTAATATTATTAATAATTTTATGCAAATTAATTTTATTCACAGTTGTCAAAGTATAATAAGAGGTTGGCCAAGGTTTACTACGGAATGAGTAATTAAAAATATATTTATTTAATTATTTTTACCTCTCCTTCTCCAGTTTATCAGTAAAGAAATCTTCAAAGTCCTGTAGATTTTAAGCTATACCATCTTCCACCCAAATATTCACACACATCTTTGTTTCCATTAATTATAGGAGCATCAGTTATTAAGTCTGTGAGTCCAGGAAGACTATGCCTATTATCTCAAAAATCTTGCTCTAATAGCTTGATCCTCAAAGACTAAGCCACAAGCCTTTGTGGGGATTTATGTACATGCAGAAAACTCATAGCAGCAGTCATACCTTCTGAACTTTTCATTCACACTGTGTTCTTGGAATTTCTCAGGGGAATTTTTCATTATTCTATTATTTCTTGGAAGTTGTCAGGGGGTATTTTTCCTTGTAAGAGTAGCTCCTGAACATGTTTTTTTTTTTTTTTTTTTACTTACAGCACTTGAGAAGAACATGCAGAGCCTCAAAGGCTGGCAAAACTTGCTAGGAAGTATTTAATAAACATCTTTCCTTTAGTAGAAAAGCATTACAGAGTAGAGAAGCTGAAGGCAAGTAATTGTCTCTGAGATGCCAAACAGCAATCAGTATTTGGTGTCAAAATAAAATTGAGTATAGATCTATGTGAACTAAAAATATGCTTAAGCTTTCCTCACTACCTGCTAACTGAACTTTTATTGTATAATGTTCACTAGAGATCAACATTAAGCTGCAGTCCGCTCACGAGTTAATTTGATCAGCAGAAGTCCCTCTTAGGAGGTCATGGAAGTGCCATGGTTACATTTATCACTGCTTCCTGCACCCCAGTGTCAACCCAGCTGCCTTTAGTTGGTTTTGGACTGGAGAATATTGTTCCCTTTTAACATGATTCATTTACTTAAGTAGGATGATGTAATTTAAAGAGTTATCTACATTAATCAGGTTGAAGAATACCATGGCACAATTTGGCACAATTATATCAGTCTATGGTGTTTACCTGTTTTGTTTCGGTTTTAATTAATAAATTACTCATGGTGTTGATATAGTTCAGGTTTGCTTGCCAGCATCACACAGAACCATTTTTTATGTTTCATTATTGGAACACTACAAAATTTACCTCTTCTGGGACATCTTTCTTCTGCCCAGGTTAGACTCCTTATCATCTTTGGACATTTAAATATTTTTATTGTCACATATGTTATGCTGGAAAACACTGCAAGTTACCTTCTGAGAACTAACAATGGGTTCATTTGTATGGGCTTATTTGCACTCTCTACATATGGAGGAGATTTTTTTGGTAGTGAATCCCAAGTTAGGGTCAGTGCTGTTTTGCTGCAGCATGAGTGAATATGGCATCAAGAACTACAACTATGTAATTGTTATAGAAGATAATATCACACTTGGAACTCCACACATTTCAAAGGAAAGAAAGATTTCCAGATATTTCATAATATTCTATCACCTTGGAGTGTAACCAAATTGAGTATTTAGCAGAAGAATGGATAGACCTGCCTCTCATAATAGTTCATCGTTAATTAAAAAGTTTATTTGTTAAAGAAGTCGTCCTAGAAATATGTAAATATTGACTCAATCAATGTATATATTCATATAAGAACTGCACATAATGTCATTGTTATACAGTGATGGAAAGTGGGAATTTGGCTCTGTATCTGAGATCTGTTAGAACACTACTGTAACAAGGCAGATTAAATTTGTACTATACCAGTGTTTTGTTAAAGTCTTTATTGAAAGAATCTTCATTCTTCTGATATTCTTGTTCATCTTCCTGTTCTTGCACTTGTCTTTGTCACAAGAAAAAGACATCTGAATTTCAATGCCTGACATGGGCTTATGAGATATCACAGCATAACTAAGCTGTGCTGCTTTCACCTTTTCAAAATTCAGTAATTTGACTGTCTGAGGCTGTGGTTCTTTCTGGCAGCTGCCAACACTGCAAGAAGAGAGGAGACCAGTCAATCAAAGTCTAAAGTAAAAGGTCAGGAGAGTCAATACGTTGCTGTCCTTCATAGGCTCTATGAGGTTATAAAAACCCATTCATGTTACAGGAAAAGGAGAAAATAACTGCATGATTCATTGACACATCATGGAACATAACAGAAATAAGAAACAGCACAAGATAAAGCGTTTACATTTTGCTTTACCTTGGCAACATTATGACCCTCTAAGACTCTAACAGATGAATGGACAAATTAGTAGTGTTCCTGGTAATCATAAAAATGGGTTCTGGTTATGAAAGCTTTTTTTTTATTCTTTCCTATTGTTTCTACCAAGTTTGAATATTGCCTTTAGAAATACAGCTTCAGGCTGGAAGTTGACAAGGCTTGGGTTAGTATTTACACTCATCATCAAGTTTCACAGTGATGGGAAGTCCATGTATATTTTGTCTAAGACCTTTTTCTTTAAAGAGACTAAAAAAATGTCTGTAATTTTCTAACCCCAAATGGGATTTTTGTAGAATCCCCAAATATCCCCAAACTCTTAAGTCATCTCATACAGAGAGCTTGTAAGACCTGGCCAGCCTCCCCAGCTAGCTTGATTTCTGTCAGTTGAAAGCCCCTGGGTACCAAAATACATTGTCACTGTTGATGAAGAAAAGTAAAAGCAAGAGGCTTAAACAGGGTGATTTTTTTTTTTTATGGTGCTAAGGCCAAATTTTTCAATCTTTCTGCTATGCTATCCTGACTGGTTTTCTTGAACTAGGCCCTGGATAATTCCATTAAGAGTTTGTTTGTACCCCAAAAATTATATTAAAAGACAAAGTGTGTAGAAACGGAGTGCTATAAGTAAATGATTTGTCAGAGGTTTTGGAGGAGGTCTGTTAGAAAGCAAATGAAATGAAATATCCGTAATACTTTTGTTCAGAAGTATAGTACTTGATAGTAAATAAGGTTTGAATATTTGGACAGCTGTCATTCACGCCACATTATATACCATGACTATGCAAGTCTGTAGTTTACTGATGCTGCTTCTTGATGTTTCACTTGTGTCAAAGTTAGAGCCTACCAGTTTAGGGTTGCCCAGTGAGGCATGTAGTAAGAAAGGAAAAATTTAAAAAGCAAGAGACAACATAATTCAGAAAATATCCCTGAACACTCCCCCACCCCCACCCCCACTATTAAAATTCACAGAAAAATAGCAGAAACCTCCATCTTTGAGGGATTTGCAATGATGCTGAAGAACACAGTAAATAAAAAAGTTAAGACAGGCTGCTGAAACTGGCAAGGAGAACAAAGTCTGATTTCACCCCCATCAGCCAAATTATTTTGTGTAGCTGTCTGCAAAGTTTACAAATTTTTGTGTTTGCACAATGTTATGCTTTTTATTGATTCAAAACCTTAAACTTTTGTATTAAGTGTTCCTTGTACCCAGCCAGTGCTTAGTGTTCCTGGAAGTTATGGAAAAGGGTAATAAGGAACTCTGGAGTTATCCGAACATAAATTTCTATGCATGGAAACAGCCTGAAGAAGGATTTGGAGAGTATTCTGGGAAATGCTGTCGCAGAGTGAAATAGGGACCTGTGTCAACAACAGCATGGACAAGATAGAAGACAATTCAGCAAACGCGGTCAAAGCAGACAGTTTG
Organism: Nycticryphes semicollaris; assembly: GCA_013400055.1. Taxonomy (NCBI): domain Eukaryota; kingdom Metazoa; phylum Chordata; class Aves; order Charadriiformes; family Rostratulidae; genus Nycticryphes; species Nycticryphes semicollaris. The sequence goes on from VXBJ01003447.1 coordinate 1,123,155, forward strand.
GAAACATCAGAGCTGTGAAGATCCCTCTTGATGTGATGACACAAGGGGAGCCTGGAGAAAGAATGAAAGCCAATGCTATGTTCTAATAGTAATTTCAGCAGCATGCCTTTAGCAGTTCAAGGACTGTAAGCATTTCCTCAGTGATCTTTTGCTTCCAAGGGGTAAATCTCTTGGGGCAAAGTCATTAACTCCGCTTTGGGGAAAGAATACCTTTTTACAGCTGTTGGAAGGAGAGATTTGTTTCTATAAAAAAGGGAGCCTGCCCACCCTAGAGGAAGCTAGCAGACTGTGGTAAAAGGGCACTAAAGAAACCACTACCAGAGTCTAAAGACTGGGTAAATCAAAATAAAAGGCAGTAAGTATTACCTTCTGCAGACAGAGAAGGACGAATTACTTCAGGCTGTTATACAAACTACAAATGACTGCGCTAAATGATTTTTTTTTGTGGTGGACCCATGGCAGTATTACCATCTCTGCTTTCAGTCTATAACATTTTTAATTCTGATCTCATGTTCAGGATCTCTTCAGATGGCAAAGCACCTGCTACCTGACTATATGATAAATGAGGCACTGTCTTCTTAAAACACGCTGAGCTCATTTGATGAGATTTGCTGGGCAAATGCAATGAGCCCTTCATTGTAAAATCTCCTGAAGTTTACTTTTCATTAGTTACCTTTATTCCACTGCACGAATCCGAGATTGAAATTTGTAAGGTGGCAGCTTCTGAATAAGTATTAGTGTGGTTGTTTCTCTTCACACTTGCACACGAAAAAGCATGCAAGTGCTTTTGAAAAAAATCTGCTCATGTTGAGTGAGGCAGAGGCATCGTATTGCTGAGTTTATCCTGGGCTTTGGGGGTACTGTTTTTCTGAATTTGAGTCTTTAATAACCTGCTTGTTCGATCTGTGGGATATACTGTTGAATTATTCAGGAGCTTATTGGAACTTGGCTTTTGCCATAAACAGGTTATTTTAATGTAGATAAACATAAGGCTTCCAGTGAAATTTACGTGTTTTTACATGGATAGCTATAACGTTCACTTATACAAGACTGAAGAAAAATATATTAAGAGTATAAATTCAAACCTGAAAAACACAACCCTTAAATAAAGAGCTAGGAAGTCACTTTTTATGCAGTCATATACTTAGTAGCTGCAGTCATATACTTAGTTGCTACAGCCATAGCTGGGACAATGAAGTAGGTGAATCATTGCTTTATTCTACAATCACAAATCTATACTATTTTTCCATTTCAAAACTGCTGTGGCCAATCTTTCCAAAAAGTAAAGGTAAGGTAATGGCTTCAATGTTACACAGGCTGCTGACAGAATGTCATGGTTCCAGTTCTCATGATACCGCTGGGCAACTACTCAAAATCACAACCCCTATTTCTAGAATTTTAGATAAAACTTAGTTTGGAAGGGACCTCTAGAGATCATGTAGTCCAATATCCTGCTGAAAGGATGCCTAAATTTGAATTTTGGATGAGGTTGCTCAGAGCCATAACAAGTTTTTAAAACTGCAGGTGGACATTTCAAATTGATGGAATGATCAGATTTTTAATTTATGTCATTCACACCTCAGGTAACTTACATCTCTTAAAAAATATTGCTCCTTGGAGATAAGTACTCAAATAACTCATATGTTTGTTAATCAAGACAAAATCAGGAGAACAAGGTAGGGAGATCAGAGGCAAACAGAAGTCAAAAAGTCCTGAGGAAGTAGGTGCAGGAAGACGAAATGTGGAAATTACCAGAAGACAGAGGAATGAGAAGGAAAATTTTCTTTTGATTGTCTGCATGTTCATGTAAGATACACTGCTTCTGGATCGCTAGATTTTTTTAAATGGGTGACTGCTGGAGGCACATATCAAAATATGTTTTTCTGAATAACCAACACTGTGTTACATGTTTAGGCCATATGAAGTATGACTGTGATCAAAAACACCTCTCAACTCAATTCCCACCCCCAGCTCCTTTCCCATTCTCTCTCTTTGTGTAAGTTTATGCAGCATAATGACTCTGGGAGTTACTGAGGCACATTTGGATCCCCACTGAAGAAGAAATTTAAAAAGCACATGTATGCTGTGGTTTGAACAGCTGTCATGATGAGAGGGTCTGGATCTGCAAACACAGGGATCAGCTCCCACTGCTGGGTCTCATGGAGAAAGAAGAGGTGAGAGCATCAGCAAAGCAGGGATGTAGTCATTTGCAAAGCCTGTCCAGAGTATGGAGCTGGGAACTATGACCATGAGGTATATCATCATTGGAATTACAAGCTTTAAAGAAAACATTTAAAGGGTCTTCTTGAAGGAAAAACAAAGAAAAGGGTAAAAAAAAGGCTTTGAGGCTGAGAGTGAAAGAGCTGGTACAGTGTTTCAGTAAGGAGCCACATGGGATTGCACACGGGAGGGAAGAATTATTATCCATTTGGTTAAGCAAATCCAAGGAGCCGACCCTGACTGAACTTCTGAGTGCTTACATGTTTTACCATCATTTGACCACTCTGTATAAATATTCTTATTAGAATTTATAAAAGGCAGCAAATTCAAAGAGTGAAACTCCATCCTTAACATCCGTCTCCTGCTGAGCCTTTTTATTTCCTCCCACATGGTACTTTGGATCAAAACGCTTTGGAAAAGATGAGCAATAATATCTGGGCATGATGATAAAGAAAGAGGTGCCTGTTCCCAAACTGACAATCAGGACTGTGTGTTTTTGTTCAAACAAAAGACATATTGGCTACTGTGAGACTCAAGAAGAAGGCTCTTAATGGTCTGCAGGGGCTTTTGAAGAGAGTATAAACATGAAAAAAGGCAGTGACTTTGTTTAGTGAGATAGAAATAATTCAGCCGTACAGATGAATCGTGTTACTTTGGCTGTAAGAGGAACAGAGAGAATTTCACTAATGAAGAATGCAATCAGAAGTCTTCAGTGCACTGAATTTTACTAAGCTGAAGCAATAATATTATTTTGAAACAGGTAGAAAACAAGTTTATATGCTACATTTGCCATACTACTATATGCTCCTATGTCCAGAAAACCTCACAGTAATGTTTGCTTATGCATTTGGATAATTTAGAGCTTAGTTAGGCAGTATTCAGTAATTTTTTCCTCAAGGCGATAACTTTTACCCCAAAAAGACTCCTAGCAAATTTTAGATAATACTTATGCAAGTATGAAATTTTAATATTTTCCTCAGTACAACAAACATGATTTTCTCATCTTCTTATTTCTGTTCTTATAAAAGCAATGTTTTTTCCCAGGCCTGCTCTTTTTCAATATTTACTTAAGGAAGTAGCATTTCACAGTTTCTATGTTAAGAGGAAGGTGATGTATATGAGTTAAAAATAAGATTTTCTGAGACGTGCCATTGCAGGAAAAACCCTCATGATGGAATAATCTCACATAACTTTATTAATTTAAAAGTTAGTTGGTTAGTTGTTTATTCCCTTTCTGGTATCTCCGGATAAATGTAGGCAATTCCAGGAGACAATTAATTTAAATTAACCTAATCCATTGTTGATATTTATCCTATGAGATTATTGTCTCCAGCAATACCTCTGAGAATTAGAGGGATTGAATATTTCACTAAATTTAGGTGAGATGAATTCCTCCTTAGGGCCTAATATATCTTTATTTTCTTTTTATACATGCTTTCCTGTGTTATGCCTCAAATTTTCCACTTATAATAATTTCAAGTGTAAGAAACCATGAATCCACGATAGCATGCTTATTACATGAATAGTCATGATAGTCCAAAGTATCTTGCTTTCCTTTCATGAGGTATTTAGTACATACAATAATCTACAAGGGAATGTGGGAGGAACAGCATCAGAATTTGCCACAGAAAATATTTCCGTGAGTAAAGCAAACATTTTAGTGTGCACTAACTCTTCAGCATGTGCCCTGCAGGAGCTCATTCTTTATTTTTATTTACCTTTACACATATTTTTTTTCAATATATTTCCTTGCACTCTCAGTAGCTAAGGCAGAAGAGACGGAAGAAGTAACGACTGCTTCTCTTGCTGCTGCTGCCATGATGTTTTTGAGCAGCTGTGAACACTTGTGTACCACTTTCTCTGCCTGACAGCAGGGTCAGTGATAGCTGTTGCCTGCTCATCTATCTTGCTGCCTTGCTTTTGCACAACAATGGGGGTTTCATACTATTTTCCTTTTTCCTGACCCTGACTATTCATCACGAAGGTGGAAATAATGGCCTTAATGGCTAGCAAGTCCTTCTACTTCCCCCCTCAATGCTCAATGTGACTCTTTCATTCCCTTGACCAAGCAGACACAAAAATATCCCAACGGCAAGTAACTGTCCACTCCTAAGCTCACTTGATTTTGATTCTCTCCTTTTTCTTCTTCCATCCTTGCCTCAGAGGAGGAAAATTACAAAGAAAAAAGCAGCAACCGAGTCCAATGAGTTTCCATCGTCCAGGATGTTCTTGAACCAGGCAATTCCCCTCCCCCGCCCCTTATTATTCATTTCACTTGGATGATTAAATAAAGCAGAAAAGGTTATTTTGTTGGAAAAGAGCCTGTATTAATTGTATAAAAGCTGTCACTGTTCTGTTTTGGCTTAGTCTCCTCTCTGGCTCCCAGTAGCTAGCTGCAATTCCTCTTTTACTGAATTTCTAGCTTCAGGCTCCTCTCTAGTCCTCAGGATCTGTATCTTTTCTGCTTTTCAAAAGTGAGCATGACATCTCTGAATCTGGATCTGTTCCCCTGACTGTGAAGCCTTCACAGTTGTTTTGGTATTGCCAGCTCAATGAAGACTGTTTTCTGTGTCTTTCCTTCACCTGCCATGGTAATGGGAGGTGCCTGGGGCTGGGGGAGGCTGGAGGTAGCACACCTCACACTGGTACTTCTTTAGTGTGAGAGGAAGGATGGTCTTTCTCCAAGGAAATGGATTTCCTTGTCCATGAGAAGTGAGGAAGGGTACGAGTTGTTTGGCTGACCACCACTCTCTCCTTGTTTCCTTGCATGGCTATGTTGGTTCACAGCCATCCATGCCTGTTCCATCAGCTCTGATGAGCAGTGACGGTCTTTGTGTGTACACAGTTATTGAGTGCAATACCGAGCTCTTTAAGATAAATGCACTAGTGAGTGTAAAGGCATTAAAGGAGAAGCTGTGTCATTTAGAAATACTGAACATTATTAAAGTGCAAAATATCAAACCAAAAGACTTTAGACAGACAGTTCGATAGTGTTTTCACTCAGAGCAGAACAGAACCCATGTGGCAACAGAACCTGGTCATTCCTAATTTGCCAAAGTTTTTGAAATTACATGTGGGAGAAGAAAAATTGATCTAGCTCTTTTGTTCCTCTCAAATGGTAATGAACCATTGGAAATGAATAACAAAAATAATTTTCAGAAGTATTTTAATAATAATAGAAATACTTCCTGTGCTGGATGTTGACTGATATTGTCTGTCTCAATAGATTATTTGCAATTTAAAGTCACAGACTGTTTAAGATGTAGCTCGCACAGAAAAAATATATACTGTTTCATTCCCAAAGTTATAATGCAGGAAGCAGATTCATAGATGGCATACCAGAAACAACAAGAACATGGATAAATATATTATCTGATTGTTCCAGGATACTAGATTTGCTTGCATTTTTCATTTGCTAGCTTCAGGCTGAAGGAGAGCTACATCACTTTGACCATACTGCAAAACTCCCTCCTCGATGAGAGCAGAATGAGAGCACCCCTAAGAAGTGCAAGCTGTATGAAAGAACACCACTGATGTTGCTTTTTCCTGTCGCTTCCCAACATAATTTTCATTTTTTTTCCCAGTATATAATGCCCCTTTTACAAAACATGTTGATAAGTGACATCCTTTTGACATATTGAATTTTGAAAACGTTAATATTGACATTTAGGGGTTGACTGGTATATGTAACGGTATGTAGATACTGCCTTATCATAGTAATGAAGGCAAGGACCTTTCCACAGCTTTCTCAAGTGGTTGACGTATCGCCTCTGGCCACGGAGTTGTTTGCAGTGTCAACATGCAAGCTATAGATGGATCAATCAAGCATGCTAATATGCAGCATTCCCGTACAGAGTAGCTGCACTTAGCCTGAGAATAATAGAGTTTGATGATGTACGTTTGACACATTATTAACTTGCTTACTGTGCCCCTCGCCAGAGAAGAATTTCTGCTGGGCTGCTACTGCATGGCATCGTCTCTCCATTGGCAGAGGGAATTGAAAGGCTTGGCATGACCTGTGAGGACAGAGAGGGGGGAGCAGCTGAGCCACACTTCTGTTCAATCACTTCCCCGCTACTGGAGCGGAGGCCAAGGGGCTACACAAAGAAAACAGAACCGCTTTTTTGTTTTGGAGGTAGTGGTGAACAGAAACATGGTCTTCAGTTTTTGGTCATTGTAACTACATAGACCTATTCTGAGAAAGAATCTGAGCAAATTTGGCTAACTGATTATTTGCTATGGTTTTATGTTTTAATTTGAATGTAATCGGAAAGGGAAAAAAATTAAAACATTCTATAAAACTTTTGACAGTGTAAAAAACAAGTGATGAAAATCTCACTTTTATCTTACACAGAACTTTCAGTCTGGAAGATTTAAATATTAATTTCTCAAATAAAATGTCATTGAAATAAAATTCCAAACAATCTATTTAAAATATTTCAATCCAGCTTTCTGACAGCAAATTAGGGAGAATGAATACAAATTTCAATTAATTCAAATATGTCATTTTGAAAATATTTTTTTTAAGCAACGCCTTTTGTTTTCTATACTCAGACTCGGTTAATCAGGCCTAATGATTCTTATACTGTATTTTTTTTCTGTTAACTAAAGTTATATGATAAGGCTAATCAGATAAATTCAACACAACCAAAAAAGAACTAGTCTTAATTCTCTTAATTTGGTAAGATCTGATGTTTGCGTTTATTAGACATTGATAGTCTGAATAACTAAAACTGGCTGCTCAGAGTTTACTTTCAAGCTTCCAATAGTTGGGTTTTGAAATTTTCTCTTCTTTTTTTTTTTTTTTTTCCAGTTTTCATAGTTTTCACAGTCTATGAATTTGAGTTATAGTGCAATGTCAGACTTTATTTATTAAGGACATGACAGAGATTAATAAAATGCTGGACAAGCTACAGCTGATAAGAATTTCAAAAGCTTCACTATAAAATTGAATGAAGTGGAGATAGAAATTGAAGACATGGAGATAACAATTGATGGACAGAGTCTATTCCAACTGAGAATACCAAAGACGACAGTAGAACGCTGTGAAATTGAATTGATCACCTGGAAAATAAGGTTAGAGTAAGAAATATCAGGTGTGAGGGCTGGAGAAGCTGAGCTAATCTTTTCTGAGAGGATTATGAGAGCCAGAAAGTGGATATCTTTCAGCTTTTTTAATGTATGCCATAGAGTGCCTCTCATAGCTCTTGTGTCATCAATTAGACAACAAACTGACAGGGTATTTGCACAGTGTACCTCTTTCAGCCTCCAGCAGACAAACTAAACATTAAAATGCATATAGGAAGCTGAAATTAAAGATGGCATGGTTTTAAGCAATTCAAAATGGTGAGATTACAAATTAAGTGATGCCTATTGGCTGAGCTAGAATTCAGGCAACAGAGCTCTAATGGAGTATTTCATACCGTATTGTCAGGAAAAGCCCATACCCAACTCTAAGAAAGGCAGAATAATTCTCTACCTTACACTTTTCTATGCTGTGTCAAAGTTTCACTTGCTAAGGTTAACTTGCAAATGCCTTAGGTTCATGGAGATCTGCTGCCTCCAGACATGCAGAGCATAAAGATAAAAAGATGATCTCTACATAGAATGTGAAAAACGGCTTTGATTCAGCCTGTGAAAGGTTTATTTTCAATAATGTAGATTGTCGTTGCCTTTCCTCTTAATTCTTAACTGCTATTGCCACAGAGCTCATTTAGCTGGATTTATATAAGTGATAAATTAGTATTACATTTATTATCATAATTATCATGTCTGATTAAACTTGCTTATTCTGGAAAGTCATGCAAGTTTCTTACTGGAGGGCATACTTTCAAGTTTTAATATTCATGTATAAGGCAGCTGACCCAAAGATTGAAAATAATTAATCTGGACTGAAGGTGTCTGTGGCAAATTAAAGACAGGTATGCTGGGATGGTTTCAATATCCAGTGTTGACTGAGGCAGGATGAAAATAGATGTAGTATGAAGTCAGAGGGCATGATGATTGCTAGAGCTGTACCCATCAATCCAATGCCACACAATGAGGTTTTAAACACTTTACTTTCAAATTTGTCTGAAATGATACAGCACTTTTATTGGTCTATGCCCAAGCTCGTTCAGGCACCCCTGCAAATGTCATTTCTTCTGGTCATGCATAGAACTCCAGACAAAAACCTGCTGAAATGTACTCAATGTAGGTTTTGACTAAATAAAATTCAGTAACATAGGTGATGAAATTTCCTCTAGGTGATCACAAAGGTCCTCTGGCAATCCCAACTTCATCTGTGTGCTAAAATAATCATTAATCTAGCATATTATCTGGTGTTGATATTTCTATTTTTTGCCATGTGGTGCTTCTTTGCATAAATTCTGACGAATATGTGTGTTTGTATGAGAAGAGAGAGAGAGAATATCTTCTTCTTCCATTCATATTATTATGTATGAAGTGAGGAATTCCTAATATGCAGGCTAATTTTAATTTTATTTTCACTGACAGGAGGGAAAAATAAAAAGAGAGAGAGAGAAAACTAAATTTGTAGTCTACACTTACAAAGCACTGGAGCTTTTTCCAGTGGAAGTAGCATTGCTTGTAATATAAAATGTAGGACATTTATTAAGCCTGATTTTTGCATTAGATTTTAATAACCTTATCCATTTGAACAACATTAACTTCTGAAATGCGCACCCTGAGCCTGAATGTAGACTCTCCTGGGTGAAATTTACTCAGAAATATCCAAAGAGCACTGAATTTGACCAGAAAGAAGTAACTAGGACAGAATTGCTCAGTAACTATGTGGTTTTGGCCTTCTCAGAAGGCTTGCTAGCGAGCCTACCTAGACTAGCAGAGGAGGAAAAAGCAATAAATAGCAATAAGAAGAAAAGCAAACCCATAGACTAATTGTGAAGAGGTTTTGGCATGTTTTCATCCTTGCTATGTTTGTATGAACAGTGAATTACCTGAGTATTGCTACATGTTGTTGTATTACTTTACACTGCTTCTCCTCTCTGTGTTTTGAATATATTTCACTCCTTTTTGTGAGAATCTCTTGGAAAACAGAAGTAAACTGCTTGCTGCCCCATTGGTATTTATTTTATTTTTACAATGGGAATTGTTTGACAGTACCTATTACTGTGCTTAGTTTTGCTTTGTTTCTTTGTCTGGTTGCATGTGATAATTAGACTTTTTATGCTCAAATCTGTGACATACCAAATTTGCTCAAATTACAAAATATACCGGTATCAAAACAGGAAAACGTTTGAAACACTTTTGTTCCAGAGAATGGCTTCTATGTTTTTTTTGCTCCCCATTTTAAAGTGTCAGGTTATGCAGGCTTACTAAATTATTTTAGTGATGATCTGTATTTGTTTTTTGTGGCTATTAAAGACTGAAAATATGTCCAGGCAATGATCTCATGGGCTAAGAAATTTGGATTGATTGTGGTAGTAGATTTCAAGATCATCACTCACATAACTCCCTCTTCTTGCTACATAGAAATATAATTCCATTTTGTGAGTGTATAGCTGTAATCCCATAGATATATTACATGACTATGTGATTCTATGAGACATACAACACATAAGGTGTTAACTAGGAAGACAATTCTTACTAAAGATCCCTAAAACCTTGCTTTTTGTGCCCAATAGAGAAGAACTGCTGTGGGGACATTGTACATCCTTCCTATCTGTCCAGTACAGGATTATCTAGGATGGTTACGCCTTAAGACTTTCTGGAAAGGGCAGGTACTTTGCTTCAGCAAACACGAGCAATATCTTAGTTTGCAAGGACAGAGAAGTAGAGAACAGATTAAGAACTGCTTGCCAGACTGGGTTCCTGAATGTCTCTTGAATTTGGGGATTTCACTGACATTTACAAAAGCTAATAATGTAAGCTCATCTAAAATATGTCTGTGCAGTATTTTGTGAATATTTTACACAGTGGAAGAGCCATACTAAATCTTGCAAATTTAAACGGTGGTTAGAGATCTGTCATTTTAAAAAAGTGTAGTCATTTTAACATTGGTTCACAAAGTTTGTATGCCTAATTTTGGATGGGATCTGAAGCAGAAATGCAGAGCATTCAAAGCCACTTATTCTCCTAAGATCATGAAACACTGGGATTCTCAAAATTCTTCAAGGCCAATTTGTAGACAGTCAAAATATGAATATCAGTTCAGACAGCTATCCCCTGCTCTCCTGCCTGAACTTCTAAACATTTGGCTATTACTAGCTTAAACCAGTTATAGTAAATCAGTCCTGAAGGCTGATAGACGTTGAAGTCACTGTTTCAAGGGAAGAAGGGATGCTATGAAAATAAAATGGATATATCAAACTCACTGTACATCACATATATTCTTAGTATTCACTATTACGTGTCTTTCCCTCAATAGCCAAAGAGAAAGAGCCAATAAAAGTGGCACAAAGTTGTAGAACAAAATTATAATGTGTTAGATTAGTTCATAACAGTCCATTTACCTTCAGATTTTATTGTAAGATGGCAGTATTTTAGCAGAATGCTTTTAACACAATTCTGGAATTCTGCGCTGTGAACTGTAAAACATTTATTTAAAATATTTATTGCTCCATTGGAAAAAAAAAGTGTTGGTAAATGTGTTTTAGAAATTGTCAGTTCAAATAATCAGCTCTGCCTCTTTACCAAGGAATACACTTGTGAAAGTGAAAAAAAATCTACTGTGCGGCTGCTAGGATGCTGAAGTTTGCGCTTGTGTGGGGTGGATACCTGTAGGGACCCTTGTGCACTGTCAGGTTCATAGCCCCTTAATTCATCGTGATTTGCTGTTGTGAGGTATTTGCCACAGCATTGTCTGAACGAGAAAACACACAGGATTATAAGGTCACATCCTACTCCTTGTTATATTTGTGTCAGCACTTTGCCTGACTGAGAGGAAGATTAGATCCATGATACACCTTGCATTGTGCTAGAAGTTATGCCAAATCCTTGATTCAAATTTGGTTTTTGATGCAAGAGCCTTTGGCAATAATGCTGTCTTTTCTGAAAATTCAGAATTCAGATCAGTAGCAGTGGCCTTAAAAAGACTTCAGGGTTTTGGGTCTCCACTGTGGCACCAGGGATGGTCCCTGCTCCCATCTCTGATGTGGGTCATGGGCTGTGAGGAGACACTATCTAAGGGATGAGGTACACTTTGAGGTTGTTGCTGTTGTGTAGGAAACGCTCATTTCTCTGGTGTGTCTCCTCTGCTCACACTCTGTGTCAGTGGCCTGGGAAGGAGTGTGGTTGGACATTAGTACTCACTGATAAACCTCACTAATGTAATGGCCTTCTGATAAGACAACCACAGGCTGCCATTGTTAAGCTATGCCTTGGGCCAAACTTCTGTGGTGGCATCTCAGCTGAAAAGCTGAGAGAATGCCACATTTATTACTCACCACCACCCATACGTGTCTGAGAAGTTGGTCCTTCTTGTGCCAATTATCCTGGATATAGTTTCTTTTCACTCTCCTGAAGCCAAATGTTGTTCTCTTTGTGATGTAACACATTCATAAGGCAAATAAATCATAAACATTATCTATGCATGAGGTTTTCACAGTTATTTAATGTATTTTTTGACAGCAGAATATTTGTGATACCTCTCTTTTAATCTACTTGGGTTAGGAGCTATAACAACCTTTTTAACTAAAAAGCATAAAGCAAAAGATCTATACTTCAAAAAGTATTGGCTAAGTCATTCCTTATGAAAATGATAACAATAAAAATTTCTGCGAGTAAATGGTAAAGTCTCTTGTGTATACAACCATTCCTTGATTTGATAAGCCACAAATGTATCTAACTATACATGATGGAACTAGGTCTTTTACATCTGGAACTCTGTTGGTCAAAAGTTGAGAGTTTTGTGCAGAAAATAAGCACAGTAGGTAAGAAAAAGATTGAAGCAAATCAATTGAAAAATACACAATGTCATAGAAAAGTTTTTTTTTTAAAGAACAGTGAAGTATTCTTTAACCTTAAGAGGTTAAAGAGATTTAATCTTATCTACTTCTAGCTGACACTCTCAATGAAAAAAAGATGTTGTAAGGCATCTTTCCATAACCTAACCCTTTGAATATTTTCAGGTGATTCTAAACTGTGTTTTCCCTTTACAGAATGCCCTGCTGGCTAAGAAGAACCAGAATTCCCCAGGTCCCCAGGCGTCTCCTGTGGTTGATTACCTGGAAGGTGAGGAAGTGGCTCAACTTTGTCCTCTCCAGGGATTCACCAGTTGCCGGCACCCAACACTACCTGTGAAGGGTCCAGGGACTGGCTTTTCAGCTACAGCTCAATTTCCTCCCCCTGTACATATTTATTTAGGGTCTGTAAGGCACTTACCTGCTCCTGGCATGTGCAGACACGGAAGCTGTCCAGAATGACAGCTGAAGTCCAGGTAGGACACTAAGGGCATCTTATAATGCATTAAGCCTACTCTTCAGCAACAAATGCTTCTTGTTCAAGTCCACAGGGACCAGCACTCTTTAAAAATTATTTAATTAGCATTTAAAAGGTTTGTACTGAGCTTCTCTAACATGTTTAATGCATCTGTTAACATAAGACTAGCATGGTTCTTTGCCAATGTTGATGTAAACAATTAAGTTTTGGAGTTCTACCATAGTTACATCTGAAGCTTTCTATCAGGAGGAGGGAAAGAAAGCACCTGAAGAAGAAAAGTGTTCCTACTTAGCTCTGCTAGAAAATCTTCACGTTTGCGGCACTCACAGCAGTTCTATTGTTCTGAATCCTTATGTTGTAAAGATATAAACAGGAAAAATAAATAGGAAACCTTTGCTGCCCTGAACATCAGAGATTTACAAGTGCTTTTCGAACAGATTTACTGGTGAGACAAAGAAGGTGAAGTTCATACCCTCCTTTGCACCAGTGAAAAATGGATATACTCCTCCCCTTCCCCTCTTATTTCACCTCATTCCGCGGTTTCATGCAGCCCTGAATTTCCTAAATAACATCGTCCACATTATTTTTTTTCTCCTCACTCTTCTTTCTCAAGGAGAGTACCTAAAAATAGATTTGCTGATGATGGTCAAATAAATCCAGAAAGGGGACTGGGCAAAGAGAGCAGGCAGCATCAGAAGAGAAGAAGCTGCAGTGCAAACAAACATGACTTTTAGCTCCATTAACTTATGAGAGAGAAAAAAATCAAATAGAATCTATACTGGCAAACCCTTAACTCAGTATTGCAATTAAGGAAGAACATTTCCTTGACAAGAATCAACTAAGAATCTTAAGAGGTTTCGAAAAATTAGAAATAAAGAAGCAGCTGTGGCTAGCAACAGTTGTTTCCTTTTAGCTGCAGTCATAGATTTGCTTACTGCTTGACATTCATACACAGCTTGCTGCTCTGCTGTGCTGCAGTAGTTTTTTTCCCCACTAGCTGGAGAAATCTCTGCAATAAGAGGAATTTTGAGTGGTTTGATTTTCCCCAAAGAGTTCACAAAAAAACCCCCACAAACATGACTGAAACAAAGTTGGATGGGAAATGATCTTGCAATACCTATTCTAGTGGCTGAAGAACATACAGTAAAATGAACAGTCCAAAGAACCCAGTAACTGAAGTATCTTCATAGTAATCTTCAGTTTTTCTGTTTCATTGCTAAAGGAGTTTGATCCACTGTCTGTTTTGGTTGTCTAACTTCAGGCCCAAAATTTAGACCATCTTCATGGAAATTAACTGATTTCACTAGAGACTTTCAGTGGAAAAAGGAAGAGCAAAATGTGCCCCCTATGTTTGGTGAACTCAGGCTGCCAGATATATTAACAATCTGTAAATGCAAAACTATCATTTATGAGCATCCAATTAAAAAAAAAGAGAAGCCAAATGAAATATTTTGTTTCTTAGCCATAGCTATCTTATTCTGGTTTTTGCGTATTTTCTCTGTTTGCCAGATAGTAAGCAAATACTGATTAAAACAACCTTGAGTACAGCATTTGTGATGTTATGCATTTCTGTTCCCTTCCTGTTCTCTGTTGGGTTTACTGGTGGAAGCATTGCTGAGTGAGGAAGAAACATGTAATTCACCTGACATAAATGGCTAGCTTGGTAGACAGGTGGAGAGACTCCAACCCCTTTTTATTTCATTAGCTTTTGCCCTGTGTGGTATGCTTTAAATGAAGACCATTTCTGAAAGATTATATTATAATGTTCTCAGTTGCATCTATAGCTCATGTAAAGCAGTTATTGAAAAATCCTGACTGGATAGAGATTATTACCATTGTTTTAGAAGCTATGTCAGTGCATAGTCATGGAACTAGATATTTCAAGTACATACACACAGAGGTACTGTGGTTAACAGTGAGAAAGGCATTTTTTATGATTTAAAAAAGCCTCTTACTGGAGGAAAATCAAGCCAAGATCCCTTGAAGTTTTTCACAGAAAGCACCAGAACTTAAAAAGTATTTCAGCTTACAAGTATGAGAGCCCTATGACAAAGAGTATATATGTATATGCATGTACATACATCATGTATACATGTATATGTATATATAATATATAAATATATAGGTACACACACTGTATATCCGTATTTCCATATACAAGATTTTATAAAACATTACTTCGCTTTCCAACAATGACGGACTTTTAGAAAAACAGCATCCACCAAGCCCTAACAGAAGCAGCACCTGTTTATTGAGGTGTTTTTCTCACTTGAATCTTATTTTGTACACAGGCTCAGACTGTACTTCCTTTCTGGAATGTATTTTCATGACAAGCAATTAAAATGGTCCAGTAAGTAAGATGTAAGTCAGATTCACAGTCTGAGGGCCAGATTCTGCTTATCCCTTCTACAGCTTGTTAGGAAGCTTAATTTTCCCTCTTTTTTCTTAGGCTCACTCCAAACTAGGCAGTGCTCAGAAAGAAACAAACGATGCTGTTGCCATCGCTTTGTGGGCATGGAAAGGAGAGGATTCACCAAGAGCAGAAGGCAGCCCTCCCTTCCCATGGGCACAAGGGCAGAAGGAGGGAGAGATGCAGCTGAAACGTGAGCAAGCTGGGATGGGGGCTGTTGAACTGTGGTACCCAGCTGTGTGGGATAGGACAGTGCAGGGAGCGGGCACTAGCCTCGGCAGGGTATGAGAAGGAAAGTTATCCTTCTGAATAAATGCTAGAGAATTATATTGCACCTTAGAGTACCCTTGGGGTGCTCACATGCAGGGAAGTAGAGGAATGCCGGCAGAGTCCCTGCCAATGCTCACCACTGGATCCTGGTGTCTGTTGTCTTGTGTGATGTGTATGATATGATATGACCCAGCACTGGGCAAAGGTGAGCTGAACAAAGCAGGCATGGTGCTTCCCTACTGATGAAACACTCCTTTGTAGGTGTGTGTTATTTTTCTTCAAAGCTCTTTTAGCTTTTTCACACTGTTTTTATCTTTTCAGATGCTTTTACTTAAGTAACAGAAACTTAGATTTGGCATTTTTCAGGAAAATGTATCTTCAAAATGTATGCTTCAAAAAATTTTCTTTAGCAAGTCAAAATAAATGTCATAGGATTCATTTCTTTGCATACACTGGATTTTTTTCTTGCCAACAGAAGCAATTTCCTTTTGCCAGTAACTCTGTAAGGCTGCTACTGAGACAACATAAAGTGAATATTAAACATTCACCAAGGAAATATCTAAAAGCTCACATTTAAAACATAGACAAGTTATAATCTGATAATTAACTTTGTAGGGAGTGTGTGCAAGGAGGTTGACCCTGTTACAGTCAGTTTTTCACTGCTTGCCAGCCCTAATTTCATGAATATGTTATCTTTTGCAACCTGTTAGCCCAACAAAATAACTCAACATGGTTACAAATGCAATGTCTCCCCAAAAGCAGTCATCCAGAAAGAAATGGACAGAGGAAGCTTCTTAAGATGTGTTCTGGTCTTGGGCCATCCAACAATAGCAGAGAAATACTGAAAATAACTATTGGTAAGATAGCTATTCAACGATAAAAGACTTCACATGACAACAAATCAGCAACAGATCAAACGTGTGCAACAGCAGTGACATAATATGCATTTTAAAAAGGGAGCTAGAAGTCTTCATTGTTAACTTGCCGTTCTTTTGTGTCAAATAAATGAATTATTTCAGAGAAAAGAAATCAACAATAATAATTCTAGCCCCTTAAGAGATGAGAATATCTTTCATAATATACTTACGTTTCTTTTGTAGCCAGCCAGCACCTATTTAGTACCTACTTGGACTTACATGTCTATTTGTTCATAGAAAGTAACTTTTTAAGTTAAGTTAATGGTAAGTTTATGAGGTGGGATTTTGGACTTCAGTAGGACAGAATCAATAGGCTTCCACAGGTAACAATTTTTAAAGCCTTATTCAAAGTAAAACAAAAATATGTTTCAGAGAATTAATTTTGTTCAATCTTCAAATAGATTTTTAGATTCTAAAAGACTCCTACAACAGGTTAAAATTACTTTGTTAAGTTCCAAAAAGCTCTTCTAGAGAGAATTTCAGTGCATAGATAGCAAGAGCTTTCCAGATCTGACGAAAGGCGTAAGAAGGATGAGGGAAAATCAATTCTTATTAAACACCATAATTTCTAAAAAATAGTACTATTCACTTTTAGCAGGCTGTAGTTCAGGAGTCTGTTCTAAGCCAGCTATGGTGTAGTTTGATGGAATGCTATTCTAACCCTAGAGCAATAAATTGCTATTACGAGACAGCTTTTTAATTTTAAAACTAATTTTAGAGCTTTTTATTTATGAATTTTATGACTAATATAAGGGCAAGGTTTACATATGTCTTGAGGTTACTTTTAATTATAGAATTGCTCTTTTGCATGTGCAATCATTTGTGTCAGTAAACAACTGGAATGTGCAATTCGTTAGCGATGTTCTTATTTATCAGTCCTTTATAGAAAGTAGATTGTCCAGCCCCAGAATGACCTTTGTCAGGAGTCAGCAGTCTCATGCCAATAGCCAAATAACATTTAGTTCATTAAGAATATTAAATCAACATTGCTGTGCATCTCCCCATTAGGAAGAGCCTTTTAACAGACCTTTTATGACAGATAATAGATGGCTTAAGCAGACAGCTGGGAGAAGAGGAAGAGCTGGTTTCAGAGGAGCAATGAAGGATTAAGTCAGAATTTTAAAAAAACAACTTTTAAGCATGATTTTTTTGAAGTATGTATTGCACATGTTACAATGACTGGATATTCCAAAACTCCAAACTGCTGTTGTGCTACTTTCCTCCCTTTTCCCCATGCCATTCCATAATTGTCTGTTCTCATAACAAATGGATACCATTTGCCAAAATCATATGGTGACATACTTTTAAGTTTCATGGGTGATTTAGACAGCAATGTGACATCAGCAAAGTGGCTCAGCAAAACCTTCAAAAAGCAATATGGGTAAATGAAACCCTCTTTTCCAGAAAACTGTGTTGTATCTTTTATTAAAGAATTTGCACGACTGACTTGTTGCCCTGGAGGACCCATCCTGAGCATCTGACACTGATGTGATGGTTCCTGTAAAAGAACAGCAACACATACAGAGTGTAAAATCCAAGTATGCAGCAGTGGATGTAAATGAAGATGCAGGAATTGGAAAGAAGTTAATATTCCAAGATTTGCTGTGAAATGAGATTGTGTAGCATTCATTCAGTATGAGCTGCTACCCCTTAATAGCAAATCTTACAAATTCTGTTACACATACCCAGCAGATGCTAAAAGTCTATGGTTATATTTCTACAGCTGAAATGTTGCATGTTAGATACATTTCAGTGTGATTCAATTCCAGCTTCAGGCTTCTTAGATTCAGCAGTGACAAAGCGCATATCAATTTCAAAACATGTATTATCCACCTACCCTGTTGTCTTCAACAGAATTACGATGGAATGGAAGGCATCTCATATGAGTACAGCAGGACTGAAACTGCATTCAACAGCACAGATATCAGTACTTGCAACCTCTTAACAAATTATTAATATTTTTTTTCATTTTCTTAATAATTTAAAAAAAAAAAAAAAGGCATTCTCTCAAATTGGTGTCATCCATAGATGGACCTTCAACCTGAAACTTTTAAATAACATTTGTGTAGTCATTTCCAATGATAACTTAGAATAAAGAGAAGACTCTGGGGAGACCTTACAGCACCTTTCCAACATCTGAAGGGGAAATACAAGACAGCTGGAGAGATACTTTCTACAAGGGAGTGTAGTGATAAGATGATGCATAATGGCTTCGAACTAGATGAGGGTAGATTTACATTAGATATTAGGAAGAAATTTTTCACTGTGAGGGTGGTGAGACACTGGAACAGGTTTTCCAAGGAAGTTGTGGATGTCCTATCCCTGGAAGTGTTCAAGGTCAGGCTGGATGGGGCCTGGACTAGTTGGAGGTGTCCATGCCTAGGGCAGGGTGTGCAAGCTAGATGATCTTTAAGGTCTCCAACACAAACCATTCTCTGATTCTATGAAAATATCGTATTTTTCTCCAACTCACAAATTTTTATAACCGCTTAAAGACATGCCCACAGAGATTTGAAATTTTGGCTGGAAACTGTCAGAAGAATAATAGCCTTTTGCTATCACTGCTATTAAAAACAAAACAAAACTTGGCCTAACTGTAAACCTCTGGGAAGCATGGACTAAGATACTTTCCAGTTATCTCTCCTTCTTTCAGTTGTTTGCTACTGTGTACTGTCCTGCACCAGATATTCTTTCTAGCTAGAAGAGTCCCTTCAAAGGGAAAGTTAAACTCCTATGGCTTCTAGTCATTGCTTACTCAAGCAGTAAAGCTCTGTGCTATACATCTGAAAGAATCAGTCCTCATATTTGTCGATAAAAAGGTTAAAGCATTTGTTTTATTATGTTTTAAAGGGGTTGTTTTTTAAAAGAATAATAATAAAAAATAATCCTTTTCAAGAGCAGTAAAGTGACACAGTCAAGAGTATTTGTTCACAGATCTTATGTTTAATTTATGAGGAAATGTAGAGGCAAAGCAGAAAATAAAGAGTAGGGAATTGCCTAAAGAGAAACGATGGTCTTTTAGTTAAGACATCCAAATGCTGCCATGAATAACCAGGCTCTGTTTAAGTTCACCCTTCAGAATAAACAAAAAGATGCAGGACTCCATTGAAATGTGATTACTTAATTAAAAGGCAGCAACATAATTCAAAGTCACAAAACGGTGGAATTATGGCTACAGAGGGAATCTTAGTATATGGCTCTTTTGCTAATAATCTACTGGGCACAGCTGTAATGAAAATTCTGAAAGGTAGATACAGTATTTCTTGTGAAAGCTTTTATTTCTCCTGACATGACTACTTATTGCGTGTATGGCACATAAAGCAGTTATAAGTAAATGTGGCACCTGTAGGAGGTGAGTCATGCGGTCTAAACTGGATAAATTACCTGAGGAGATGCTACTTTACTGGCAACAGTGGAAACCTAGACAACGCTTTTTGACTGAGGGTAGAATACCGTTTGCAGATTAAGTTATTTAGATGTAGATGTCTTCTTGTCCATTAGGTGTCTAGTCTCCTGTCAAAGTTAATGAAGTTTCAGTTAACAAAGTCAATGGACTGTAGAGAGCAATTCAGCTCATCCTAAAGCATAAGCCCAGCACTTATGTAAATATCAGTGCCATCCAAGATGTCCTATGACATCACACTCAGCTCCAATTCCTGCAATGCCTGTTTTTTCTAAAGTCCTGAGTTATCTCTGCCAGATTTGGGTATCATTATAAACTTTAATACTGTAGGGTACTTCAAACAGTATATTGAAGTCCTGGTCTTAATGCCCATTTCTTACAGTGATTTCCATGAAATATCTACCAAAGTGTAGTGTATTCTGTAGTTTCAGTTACAAATGGTGTTTACTTAGTACAGTTTGGTTAAAAGTCAGTTTTTCATTAAAGAGAAAAAAATTACATTTTTCATTTCCTTTGTCAAGATATATAGTCACAAGAAATTGGAAAATATTAACTTTTCTGTCTAAAATAGCATAATATACTGGACTAACAAGAACACTAGACTTCAAAAATATTGTAAGAAATTATAAAAATAAAGAAGGAAAAAATATTATGGGACACCACTTACTCCAGGCCTTAGGGTAAAACAGCTGTTGAAGAGCATAATATACTAAAGCAAATGATCTGATGATTTCATTACATACTTATTATATGTTTAAAACAATATAAATCCCTGAAAATAAGTTATTTTAAAATAAATGAAAGAGTATAAATTATCCTCTATACTTGAAATTATTAAAAGATTTAAAATATTTTTAAGGTATTCTTATTATTGCTACACAATATAGCCCTTTTTGCATGGAACAAAGTCATAACTCCCTTGTGATATGAAAGACAAACAGGCTTTAATTGTGATGGAGACAAGCTGACTTTATAGCACAAATGAGTGTGAGTTGTACAGCTTTTTACCCTTTTGATGCCAGCTCAGATCCTGCCCAAACATCTGGTCTCATAATTTTATAATTCCTCTGTGCATGGAGAAGTTCTGCTGAAGCCAGGAGGAATTCTCCATGCAGAAGTTGTTCAGGCTGGGATCTCAACTCTTCCTTTATTGACAATTAAGAGCATTATGAAGTGCTCTTAAGTAAAAGTAAAGTGGGCAAAGTGAGTTCTCAGTCAGCGGTTAACACTATTTACCTATTTAATCATTCCAATAAATTTAGAGGCCCCAGAGGAAAGTCACGTTGCTTTAGGCCCTTGCATATGAAGAAAGAGACAGTTTCTAGACTTTACCATGAGAAACCAAAGGTGAGAAGTGTTTTAGTCAGGGACTTCCATAAGACAACGATGTTGTTGAGAAGTTTGGTAGTTTATTGGCTGAATGGCCAATTCCAGTTCTGGGCCTCCTAGTTCATGAAGGACAGGAAACTTCTGGAGAGGGTACAGCAGAGAACCACCAAGATGATTAGGGGACTAGAACATCTCTCTTATGACGAAAGGCTGAGGAACTTGGGTCTTTTTTGTCTTGAGTAGAGAAGACAGAGGGGGGGTTCTGATCAACACTACAAATACTTAAAGGGTGGGTGTCAAGAGGAAGGGGAAAGTCTTTTGTCAGTGGTGCCCAGTGACAGGACAAGAGGAAATGGGCACAAACTTGTACATAAGAAGTTCCATCTAAACATGAGGAGGAACTTCTTTCCTTTGAGGGTGGCAGAGCCCTGGAAGAGGCTGCCCAGAGAGGTGGTGGAGTCTCTGTCTCTGAAGACATTCAAAACTCACCTGGACAAGTTCCTGTGCAACCTGTTGTAGGATGACCTGCTTTGGCAGGGGGCTTTGACTAGATGATCTCCGGAGGTCCCTTCCAATCCCATATCGTTCTGTGATTCTGTAATGGCCACAATATAAAGAGTTACATTCAATGGATCAACATCTGAGTGGAAAGAAGTAATAAGTGGTGCTCCTCATGGATCTGTACTGAGACCAGTACTATTTATTATCTTAATCAAGGACATAGACAGTAGAATTAAGCGTGCCTCAGCAAGTTTGCAGATTACATCAAGGAGAATGGTGCAGTTGATTCGCCTGAGGGATGGAATGCCATCCAAAGGGACCTTGATAGGTTTGAAGAGTGGGCCCACGTGAACTTAATGAAGCTCAAAAGGGCCAAATGCAAGGTCCTACACCTGGGTCAGCGCAATCTCCAATACCTATACAGACAGGGATGAATGGATTGAGAGCAGCCCTGAGGAGAAGGACTTAGGGATACCAGCAGATGAAAAACTGGACATCAACCAGCAATGTGCACTTGCAGCCCAAAAGCCAACAGTCTCCTGTGCCAGATCAAAAGAAGTGTGGCCAGCAGGTTGAGGGAGGTGATCCTGCCCCTCTACTCCATTCTCGTGAGACCCCACCTGGAGTACACTGTCCAGCTCTGAAGCCCTCAGCACAGGAAAGACATGGAACTATTAGAGTAAGTCCAGCGGAAGGTCACGAAAATGGTCAGGTGGCTGGAACACATCTCCTGTGAACACAGGCTGATAGAGTTGAGGCTGTTCAGCCTGAAGCAGAGAAGGCTCTGGTAAAATATTATTGCAGCCCTTCAGTACTTAAAGAGAGCTTACAAAGAAAGACTTTTTACTAAGGTCTGTAGTGACAAGACAAGGGACAACCATTTTAAAGTGAAAGAGGGTGGATTTAGATTGGACATCTGAAGAAATTATTTTTCTGCGAGAGTGGTGAGGAACTGGAACAGGTCGCCCATAGAAGCTGTGGATGCTCCATCCCTCAAAGTGTTCAAGACTAGGCTGGATGGGGCTTTGAGCAACCTGGTCTAGTGGGAGGTGTCCCTGACAGTGGCAGGGAGGTTGACCTTCAAAGGTCCTTTGCAACCCCCAAGCTATTCTATATTTCTATAAGAGCAAATAATAAATTTCCCGAATCACCATCCAGCCTGGATTCTCACTGACTGCCTCATTAAAGTGACCAAAAACGGAGTGGACAAAACCCCTTTTAAGGATGAACTTTTTAAGTCTTATGAGTCAGGGAAATGAGTCTGTCTTTTTTGTGATACAGAAATGCTGTGTCAACATGTAGGAAGTGAAATACTGTGATAGTAGGAGGCAGCAGCAACCGTAAGACAAAGAAATTACTGTGCTTACTCACTGTTCAGGTGCAGTTTAAATGTGTCTTTACAGTTTTCAATTATACATAAATTTATTCTCCTGCCGTCACTTTTTCTTTTTTGGTAAGACTTGAATTTAAAATAGAATTTTAGCATTTAACCTCTATTTAGGCCAAATGACCCTGTCAACAGTCATTGTTGGACAAAGAAAAAAAAATATGTTTTAAATCAAAGTTAGAAATGGGTGAATGAGTCAGCATTTTCACCTTGGAATATGTTTTCCATTTATACAAAGGCAAGAAAACTGTTGTGAGTATAATACAGAAAAAGATTTAGAAACTGTTTGTCTAGAAGCCAATAACTGATTCAGACTGTTGGTTTCTTGCAGAGGAATTAATCCCGCCTACCTTTCAATATCTACAGTGCTGATGTCTACTTTTGAGCCATCATCAAAGCTCCACTGGTAGTCAATGAAAAGAAGTCAGCACTTTTAGGGTATGATTCATCCACCGTATTTTAGGCATCATCAGGATGAGATGCAATGCTATCTAAGTTTGACCACAAGCATCTTAATACATTACTGAAGAGGGCTGAGAGGCTTATTAGAAGTTAGAGGCAGTGACTATACACTAAAAGTATGAAGTGCCAATAGCTCAGTGCATGATGAAAATCAGAAAGAGATCTTAAAAAAACCCACCAAAATTTAAATTAAAATCCAAAAAGGATTAAAAATGCAGAAAAAAAACACTTTACAGTGGTCTAGAGAACCTCAATCTATCCTTTTTTTTCCATGAGAAAGTTTAAAAATTTACTTTTTCACAAAAGAGAAATAAAGAAAATTGTAATTGCTAGTCATTAAGCATGCTACTATATAAAACTTTAAATGTGTCTGCCTGGAGCTTTTCTCTTACCTGAAGCAAAACCACACCACCCTACAGTGTTTTGTGAAGGACTTTGATTTGATCAGAGAGCATTTTCTTTGGAGGAATGATTCTGTCAACATTTTTTGCGAAGCAGGTTTAGTAATTGACCACAGTAACAGCTTACTAATGATGCAATTGATTCTTTGTCACTTTAATTCTCTATATCTGTTCTGGATGCATTTCTGAAATATCTGTCATAGTATAATCAAAACTTATGGGTTTGGTGTAGGGATGATTAGGTGAAACTGCAGGATCTGAGTTATTCAAAAGGTCAGACTAGATAATCATAACTGTTCTCTGTGACCTCATAGACTATTCATCTTATGCATTAGACCTTCTGCATTTGATTTTAAATATGCTTGGCTCCTTTAGACAGCAATGGAGATTATTAAATATATGGCTGGAATTTAAAATCCCATTCTCTATGCTATTACTATTGCTGATCATTTCAGGCAGTGTTACCCCATCTGAAATTTCCCTAGAGAGTCTAGCCTAGAAGTAAAGGGTTGGGAAAGGGGAGATACATAACAGGAATCAAGGTTTTTTATAGATTTACAATCAACAATGCAGGTCTGCCCTGTTAGTGTTAGGGATCCCTATGCAACTTCATCTCAGAAATGGGGATTTCCATTGATTACTCTTTCTTTTACTGACCTCGTCTGTCATTTGTAAATGGCATCAGATCAAATCAAAAGGCAGTTTTAGGGGAGAGCAACCAAACTACACTTAGAATGTAAAGTCCTCTAAGCTACAATTACAAACGTTAGCTTTCCTACAGGTCAGATGTATCCCACCTGAAGAAAGACCTGCTTTTCCTCTATGTACCACTCACAATTATTGTCACACAGTCAACAGCAATTCAAATAAAGGACTGTCAAACAGGGAAAATCAATTCAGGATTTAACTTGAGGAAGCAGAGGGAAGTAAGCATGGATGTGAGCTGCAGGCTAATTTGGCCCATTATCTTCCCTTGCATACTTCTTGTTATTCACCTTTGATGCATTTGCCCTGAATCCTCTTGCAACCAAAAAGCAAACTCTGCAGCCTTGATTTCAATTTACTATCCCTAACGTTTGGTTAACATTCTCCATTATTGCACTCAAGTTTTTTCCCTCCACATGCTGCTCATCAACCCAATTTATTGACTCATAGAGTTACTAAGGAGATGCTTATCAAGCAGAATAAACACCCCTGTGCTTGCCAACTAGTACTGTGTAAATTGGCTTTGCTTCAGTGTCCAGCCATATTTTAACAAACCCTTGACAGTGCCTCAAAATACTTTGCTTTTTGTCTGGATTTGCCAGCAGAGTACATTTCTAGTGGCACAAAAGAGGCTTGTGTTTTCAAACCCTTTATTTTAACGCTAATTTCCATATTCTTTTTTCTTTTTATACGTTATCCCCAGATTAAGTGATTGTAGTCTCTAGCAAAACATTTTGCACAACTTCTTATTACTGTGCTATCCAACATCATTAAATTTGTTCACTGATGCACATATGTAAATGTATTTTGTCACAATGTCTATTACCAGATTGACCTGGCAACCAACTGCTGCATTAGAACTGAACAATTCTGAGTTACTGAAGTACACAGGTGAATTAGTCAACATTTTTTTTTTCCTCTGGTATGTTGATGGATTGTTACTGCAGAGTTTCACTAGGAGTATTGTGTATAGGGATTGTATTGATACTGTTCCCAGAAGCTTCATTATCAAACTTGTAAACTGAGTATTAAAAGGACAAATGAGTTCACTCTGCCAGAGTCTGTAAGTTCTTTGGAGTTGCAAAGAGTTTTTTTCTGAATAGCTCAGTGCCCAAGCTCTGCTATACAGCAAGAAATCATATAAATATCAAGGGTCATCTAATGCTTGCTCACTTTCCTATTCCACTACTTTCATGTTCTGTTAAAACACAATCACTGAATTCTTCACAAATCAGAACACACAAAGTTCACTGGCACCATGGGGCTGTAACAAGCCCTTT
Organism: Nycticryphes semicollaris; assembly: GCA_013400055.1. NCBI lineage: Eukaryota > Metazoa > Chordata > Aves > Charadriiformes > Rostratulidae > Nycticryphes > Nycticryphes semicollaris. The sequence continues at coordinate 1,148,838 of VXBJ01003447.1, forward strand.
CCTCTCTCCCTTTTTCTTTCGTTCTTGTAACACAGCTGTTTATACAGAAGGGAGACAATGTTGAGTTTGTTAACAGCTGGCAGTTAGTAGTAATTTATTATGGAACGGGCCTTGAAATGGCCCAGTCTCCTTGACGATGAAAAACCAAAAGGCTATGTTGCTTTCAAAATCTTGTTTTGGGACTTGAAGTGGAGCTTGAGGCTGTGCCAATTCCAGACTCATGAAAGCTGCATAGAGAGAAGGGGGCCAATTCCTCAGCTCCTGCTTAAAGCAAAATGAGCTTCGAGAGATAGGATTTGTTTCCACTTATTAACATCAGTCTGTTGTTCGCCACCAGCACTCATCAAAATAACCACCTTACTGGGACTTGGCACATCTCTTTTCCTGTGTTTTGAAACAATGGAATTAACTTGACTTCAGCTGTCACTCTGGGCCTTCACACTTTTCATTCCATCTATTTTTTGTTCTTTTGATCAAGAGATACACGAGGAAAGATACTCCTCATGATAAATGGTGGCATATAGTAGACTAGTGGACATTTACTTAAATATTCCAGGGAAAAAGATGGAAAAGATTCTCTAGAGATGTCCCAGAACAAAGATCCGGGAAGACAAAGGGGTAAAAGGATAGCAGAAAATAGGTGTAAAACTATGCAAGCACAGACACATTGCCACAGAGCGAGAGTGTTAGCTTACTGAGAAATAACCCCTCCAAATTGCCTTGATGGATGGATAAGATTCTGTCTGTCCTTTATGGCGAAATCTCTTCTGGCAATGTTTTTTTTCCTGAAACAATTTTCTATCATTATGGGAGAGATGATGGTGGTGTAAAATTAGTGAGGTGCTTTGCCAACACCCTCTGCCGCGTTCTCCACTTCCCAGTCATGGAACTGAGAAAGGCCGTGGGGCTTGGGAGAGCGCTCCTGACCTGGTGGCTGGAGCAGGGGGGACCACACTTGTCCTTCCATCACCGTGCAGGCAACATGCAGACAGCAGCTCTATGCCGTTTGTACAAATGGTAGGGGACAGAGGCATTTTCTGCTGGAATAAAGGGCTACACAGAGAGAAGCAACTGAGCAGGTTTCAAAGGAAAATGCTGTTAGTCACGGAGATAATAGGAGGAGTACGCTGCAGCAACTGAAATTGCAAGATAATAAGGATCGGGGTTCACAGAGAGGTTATTCAGGTTATTCACTGTATTTTAATAGGACAGTTTTTGAGAAAATAAGGTTATTGTTTATTATATAAAGATATCATGAGGGGTAAAATTGTGAAGTTCCTTTAAAAGTGTTCTATAACTTGGGACCTGAGACCATCAATTAAACAATGTCAGAGTAAGCATAAGACAGATATTAATGACTAAGTATTTAAAGATATTTAAGGAACAATTTGATCTTTTTTTTCTCTGTTTTGCTCCGTAACTTCTTGGTACAAAATGCAGGTTTCTAAAGGTAGAGATAACTTGATTGAATCCGACCCCCTACTCTAAAAAAGAGAAATAACACATTATTGCTGCACATAGGTCTCAGTCTGTCTTATACAGGCAATCTTAATATTTCTGCTGGCAGCTAAGGACTTCCAGTGAGGAATAACCTTATGAGGAAGCTAAGGGAGTCTTCTGTCATCGCACCAATTCCTATACTTCTCCCTTCATACACATACCCCCCTCCTTGTGTTAACCAAGTAGCAAAGAAGACCAGACAGGTTGCTCTGAAGGTGTGTCCTTCATCCAAACATCCAATGCAAAAACCTCACCTTATCACATGACAAACTTGAAGGCACCCTCTATAGGGATTGCCAGGGCTGCATCTGCCAAAGCCACCAGCTGAGTGGGTCTTCTAGGATCCAAAGCTCCTAGACACCAAAAGGAACTACAACTTCTGTGTCTATTTTATCGATTGCACATTTCAGAGCCTCAGGAAAACATTTTGTTCTAATCTATTTTTTTAGATGTGTGTTTGTCTTGAGACATGTTTTGTCTCAAGACATTCATCAGCCTTTCTTTCTGCTCTCCATTCTTGTTTACCACAGTACCTTTGATCCTATAAACTGCACCTCATCCTTCTCTCTTGTGTTTAACATTAAACTGGTCTCTTCCAGGCTGCACAACTCTCCACAACTTCTCTGGCTATTAGGTACTAATTAATTTATCAATCAATCAATCTATCATTTTTATGATGCTGGTAAGTAAGTGTGGTGCTTTATCTAGATCTTCGAGTACTCATTTGCCCTCCATCGCAATGGAATAAAAAGAGGTAAATTAGACTCAAACAGCTCAAAGCAGCTTTTGCCAAAGTACAAACCCACTCTTGTCGAGGCCAGACAGAGTTTCACTGATGGAAAAGGAGCAGAGGTGGGGGCTCTGTAATGTTAGCATCCAGGAACAGCAGTGGGATTTTTCAGTCATGTCCATCAGTATCTGTTACAGGACCATATCCTTCACTGGATAATTTATATGATGGACAAGTTAAAATTTCCTTAGTCCGCCAAATAAATCCACGCTTGGCTTTATGCCCTTTGTCATACCATGACTCCTTTAAGTTCTATTTCATGCACCCTCAAGTCGTACTCCCCAAATCACTTATCACCTTTCAAAAAATCAGCTTAAGATATTGTTCTGTTTTCAAAGGTGCTGGTTTTACTCACATGCTGATCAGTAGTGAATTCAGTGGTGCCCACTTTACACATAGAGATTCAGGCCTGGAGGTCACAAAATGTCTGGCAAAGTATCAGCTCATGAAATCAATTTGTTATAATATCATACAGAATAAATCACAGCTGACATATCTGTTAGAGTTATTTTTCAGGGAAATAATTCATAAAGCTGAGAGGTGTGAAACAGTGATCATAACCTACATTGACTGGGGAAAAAAAAGCTGTACCTCAGAGGAGACTGAAACATGGGGTTACCAACAAGCTCAGAGAGCATCGTTCTGGTCAGGATAAAGATCTGTCCGAAGAGTTTTGTGCTGGTGATATCACTGTTGTGGGATGGAACAGCTCAGGGAGATGACAAATGGAGAATTATACAGCTTTATTTTTTACCCTATTTACAAATTACTTAATCATGCTGACAGGATCTCCACTAACTCCTACCATATATAGTGTACCTTATACTGAGACCAAACAAGTGTCACTCTAATAACTCAGCTTTTCCTGTTCATTTTATTATTGTGTCTCTTTGGTGTAAATGCCTGTATACAGTGTGTGACAAATTGGGATTTTTGTATTTACATGCATTAAAAAAAAAGAAACACAAAATAAAAAGATTAATTTCAAAGACCAAAGACAGCAGGTAGGCCTTGGTGTCCTGTGTAAATACAGCAGGGATATGTGGTGAGTTGGAAAAGTAATTAGTATTCAGATGGCAAAAGACCAGCTTCAGCTGTCATTTAAATCAGCATGAATAGCACCTAGATAGGGGAAGGTGGAAATGGATCACTGGGCCAGAATCTCTTCTCACTCCCACTGCTGTAGATCAAGATTAATCTCAGTTTTTATTTTGTATAACATTGGTAAGGGAAGAAATAAGCTCAGTGCATAATTGCTGGGGTGTTACTCAAGTGTCAGAGAGACCAAATACAAATTGGAGCAGAATGTTGATTGTATGGCAAGAGGAAGAACAGAAATGAACAGAAATTACTTTATTTCTCAGCAAAGGACCTAAGGCCACATTCTGGCTTATAGGAGCCTCTAGGGAAACAAGCCCAGACTCAGACATACTGTCGTGCCTGGCTAAGACCAACTTAGTGTCGCAGGGACTCTGCAAAAGCAGAAGAGGGCACAAAGAAATATGCAAAAATGATGACAGAGCTCAGAGGGATGAATCATAAGCGGAAGCTGGAACAACTGTCACTATAATATATTCCTGCATTATGTCATGGCTTAATGTCAAAAAGTAATAAGGACAAAAATATAAAATATCAATTAAACACTGCAAATGAGCTAAAGAGTTCAGAAAATGGTTTTAAAAGCTCTTACGCTACTAGTAAAATACCTTAACAGATGCACAAATGCACCTTGGGATGAATACATTATGCACTATGGATTCAGGGCTGCCATTATAACCCTCATAATCACTGTTGCACTTGCTCATGTGTTGTACATCTGTGACTTGTTGGCAAGATACTGCAATGAGAGGAACTCACAATTTTAGCTAACCTTGTCTCTTTGGAGAGCTTGGCTGCTGGTTTTGCTCTTTTCATGCTTCTGAGCCTCTGCAATGCAACCTTTCAATAGCATATGCTGCAAATGCATTACTGCTGCTCTCTTTAAAAACTATTACATCTCACTATCTATAAAAAGAAAAATGACACCAAAACCAACAAAGCAAGTCAGCTCTATGACCTCATGTCAAACAGCAGAAAAAAAACAGTACTGGATTTGCACTAGTGGCATAAATATCAGAATCTGATGAACCACAGAGCATAAACCCCACACCTTTTAGCAGTTCTGAGGGGACTCTTCTGTTTTTACGGTTTGCCTAATTGTCCAGGGTAGGAACTGTCATCCCCCTCTGGTAACATCTCTAACCATTTCCAGTAAGGAGACAACACATAAAAGTGATAGGTAAAATGCATAGTAGTAGCCTGTGCTTCCCATTGGAAGTTGAGATTTGAGATGTTAGCAGAGGGGAGTAAAGGCACCCAGCCATCAGGGGAAAACATACATTTGCAGACATGTGACGACGAGTCCTCCACTGCAGTAAAAAGCATTGCTAACAACCCTCAGGCAGATGCTATGAGAGCAGGAAGAAAAAAGACTACAGAGAATAAGATGATTTACCGGTCCATGGTTCACTGTGAGAGGGTACATTTTCCCCCCTCCAGCACTGGGAGATTTGATCGTTCTGAAAGTACCTCCTCACAACCAGCATTGTCAACATCATAATGATATGCACTATCATTTAAAATACCATAGGGACCCCTCTCCTGGGTACAGTGATAGTGCAGCATTTTTATTGATCCTTTTCACCAGTGTCCAATCAAGCTGAAGAAGAAATTAGAAATACTTTTTTTTTTTTTTCTGATACTCTATCCAAACTACATCTAATGTCTAAATAATCCACTATTACCTGGGTTTAAGAATAAGCGAAACATGGAAATCTATCACAGTGGGAAACCTAATATATTTGCATGGAGGTTAGAAAGAAGAATACATTGATCACATAATTAAACAAATATCAAAAGGCATACATTGCTCAACTTTAAAATGGTTAAGATGAACAATTACCCACCTTTTCCTCTAATTTTTTTGGACAGAATTAGGGAGTTAATAGAGAGGGTAGCAAAATTTTGTACGAAAATAGATTAATTTTGGTGCTATGTGAAGTGACAGTATCTCAGCATGCTCATAAAATTAATTCAGAACACAGGATTCATTTCACCTAACATCCAATGGCAGCTGTGAGCTGGTCATTCTAGATGCTCTTTAAAGTCAATAGAAAGAAAAAAAAAAACAATTTTAGAACACTACTGATGTGATTTTTTTAGGGCATCTACTTTCAGAGAAGATGAACTGAAGTACAGAAGTCTCCATCATCTATAAAAGGAATCCAGACAATAAACCCAGAAGTAAACACCTCCTCTAGAAAGAGGATGGCCTTCAGTATCCTGTCCTTCCTGCCTTACATGAGACAGGAGCATCTTGTCAAGGTTCCAAAGCATAACCATTTCTGAATAACAGCATCCATAAAACAATAACTTAATAATAATATTAGATGGATCTCAAACTGTTTTCAGACTAAGAAAATATCCCTATTACCTTTCAGCCGAGAGAAGAAGAGTAACAACAGCCAATCGTGGTGGTTACGCAGAATGTCAGTGGCAGAGGCAGAAATAGAAGCCAAGTCTCCTGCTCTCCCCCATATGCTCTTTCAGCTCACTCTGCCCTTAATTTCTGTATTCTACTTATGAGATTTAACTTTATAGCTCCAGTTAATCTTTCTGAACTTTCCTGAATGTCTTCATAGACAGTCTCTGAGGGAACATTATCTACTTTTTCTGATGATGTTTAGAGCTGTGAATACAACTATGTCACCTTTTCACCTTGGAAGGCATTTCCATGTCTTATATGTCAACTTTTGGGACCATTTTGAGAGTTGTCCCACCTACTCCTATCTGCAGCAGAAGCTCAACTACAGTTTGCCAAGAATATCAACATCTATAGGGCTGATTGCATCATCAGTCTCTTCTCTGGTCCTCTTTTGAAACACAAAACTGGACACCACAGAGCATCTGGAATAGGGAAGACATTAAGAAAAAAGGTGAACGTAAAAATGACTGGATGATGAAGTTTTCACTGGCCAAGGCTTTTCAGAAAACTTTCAAAGGCATATCAAGGTTGCTGACCTGTAAAGTTGCGATCACAAACGTGATTTAAGTAAGAAAACCTCCAGAAACAGAATGTATTGTTTTATCTGAAATTTATACTGTCTTGTGATTATACAAGGTTTTCTGAGTCAGAAGCCTTGACACAGATCTGAAGCAATTCTGAGACACAAGCTGTGCCAAAGAGCTCCTGGGGATTTACAGTGTACACTGATTTTAATGCAGTGAAACAAATTCTGTTCTGCTGCATAGGTATGTAAACTCCACTAAATTCAACAGTGGTCTCACAGAGATGTGCAGAAGACATATATGTAGAGCAAATGGTATTTAAATTCTGCTCCCCAAAGCTCCTCACTGATCAATGATGGTGGAGTCTGTAGTCTGTGGACAGACACCTAGTGTCAACCTCAGTGTTCAAAGGTGGTGGGGATTGCAGTAGGACAATGGGTCCAGGGGAGATTCCCGCCCTCCTGGGGCAGTGGCTGGAAGCTTACAGAGCACCCTGCAGCACCTCATCTGGCACAGATCTGTGCTTGGGCAACTCTGTCCCCTGTGACAGGCACTCTGTTGATTTCAGTGGGTATTACCTGCATCTGTCACACCTCTTAAAGGTCTTTTACAACCTAAATGATTCTGTGATTTAATCTAGAGAGCCTACATGCAAAGTAGTGAGATTATAAGCGTCAGATGAAAACAGGATGAATGGATTTTTTAGAAATATACAACGGAGGTGCGAGGGTAGGACATGTGCTTACCAGGAATAAAGATTATTCACAGCTTTCTAAAGACAGGAAAAGGCTTTGGCCAGTATCACTCCCAATTAACCAGTCTGAGGCAAAACCAAATGGTTCCAATCTTTACTGTTGCATTTATAAACAGAAGGTAATTCCACTTACAGGTATGTGAATTTTTTCTCTTCAAGTTTCTCAATAATGTTATTACATCCAGACTTGGACACAGTCTGCTAGAGTGGTTTTGTAAAACAAATAAAAAGCAAATTGAGTTCAGCATCATGTCAGTTTGATATACATAAATACTGGTTCCAGCAGGGTTTAATAACAATTAGGTGATATGATGCTGAATCTAACTGATCCTTTCTTAAACCAGTGAACTGATCCTGTCAATTGTCTCCATCTTTACAATAGAACTTGATTATTGTGGAAGTAGCACAAACTCTTGTTGCTCTCTTTCTTTATAGAAACTTGATAGCTTGCATGGGAAGCAGTAAACGTGAGTTTCCTGCACTGTCCAGATCTTTCAGAGAAGCTTCACACATTAAAAATCTAAAAGAACACTGCTGTTAGCTCTTACATTCTGCTTAAAAAGTCCAAGGAATTTGAACCATTGATTTGAGCAAGGTGAGCAACAACAGTCTGTCAAAGAAGGTTTTTTCAACTGGTGGGTTTAATTCTTTTCTTTTCTCCTCAAAATATGAGAAACCCAGAAAGTCAAGTCACAAAATCTGTGATATATTACTTCTAAGAAAACTAAGAAAACGAAAGAAAGCAACATTTCCAGAAAAAATTTCTGGAGAAATATAATACTGCGTATTATATCACATATAATATTACTGCTGTGTGTATATTGTTATATCTGTCTGCCTATATAATGTTGTTGAAAGACTCTGGGTTAGAGTATAGAATGACACATAATTTAAAGAGTGAAAGTTATGGAGAATTTACAATATCCCTTTTCAGCTTCTTCCAATGATTTGCTACACTGTTTAAAAAAACTACTTCTGGTGATAATATGTCTATTCTGTGGAACATCATGTACAAAACCAACATAAAATGCATACATTAACTCTTAAAAAAATTGCAATGAGGATGCATGGATTTTGAAGGCCCCATTCTACAAAATGCCAGGCTTGTTTGCCAAGATAGTAAGTACATTTTGCTACTTTTAATGTCCATGGGGAATCACACCAATTGCTAATTCACCAGAGCAGATTCATAAAGCAAGTCTGACACAACTCTCCCTTTGAAAAGCTATGACGATAAAATGACAAAGTACAATAGTATTTCTAAAACAGACCATTCTGAGAGTTGGGGTGATATCTTAGATCCTGTGGGTGCATTAGGTAGGTCACTGACTTTTGTACATATCTGCCACAGCAGTGTTACAAAGAATGGATAATGACCTGGCTTCTATAAAAATAATAGTAAGAAATGAAAATGTACAATTTACTCGCATAACAAATATCTCACAGATTGGTTAGCACACAAGTCAAATATTCCCACGGACATCTGATTCTCTGAGTAGTACAGCTCTGAAAATAACTTTGTCTGTAAAAATAACATTGTGAATGGATTGTTACTCACTGCTTTCTCATTACTTGTAACAAACAGGCAGAAGTTAAAAATATTAAAAAAACATTCAAAGTTTTTTGAAAAATCTCGTATTTTGTGGTTGTGTAGCATAAATTGCAGCTACCTATCGAAATTTTACAGCCTTCTTAGCAACTCCAACACTGTATTCTCCTAAAGGGCCCATTTCTTTGTTTGCTCTGGTTTTTTTTTTTTCTTCTTATGCTCGGAAACACTGATATTATACATCGGGACATTACAGAATTCCACCGAAAAAGACAGTCTGATGTAAAAACCACTTCAAGCACAGGCAGTCATGTTTTCTGTTATATTATGCTTTAACTGATGACTTACCACCTGACCTTTGAAGGCTCGTATCTGAGGTTTGCTTTGCATTATTGGTGTGTTCATGGCACACAAACTGGGTATTTGCAAGTAGGAAACGTAAAGGGAAGCTCTGGTGGTACTGGCGCAGTCCAGACCATACTCAGACCTTGAGCCCCTGTTGCAGCTTTGTGGAAATGCTTCCAAACTGGAAAGTTTCAGTCCTGGCAGTTTGCATATTTACACTCATGGTTAGGATAGCTCATAGAAATCCTGTAAGTCACAGGGGTGCAGGAGGATCCTGGTTTGCATTGTAATGTTGTAGCATTCAGCTATACAAGCGCGTGGAACACACCGGTAAACCAGTCAGCCTGTGACCTCGAATCTTCTCTACTTTTTCTAGAACTTTTTATATCTTCCTTTTCCAAGATTAAAAAAAAATAAAATCTATGTTTAAAAATGCTTCTCCAGAACTTTAACCTTGTAGACCCCATACTACACAAAATTCCTTTCTTAGTTGTTTCAGTTTGTCATGTAGCTCTTTGTAACAGCAATTTTATATGATGCAAGTTAAATGAACTTCTAATAGAAACATTTATACCAACTTCCATATCAGAAATGGCATGATAAAATTTCCAAACAAAATCCATCACATTTTACTATTAGAAATTAATTGAAGCATTAATAGTGTGATAGCTGGACTCTGGTCCAGCATAGCATCAGCTGAGGTACTACACCTAAGCAAGTTTTCTCAAACTTCTGACCACTATATTTGATAAGCTTGATTCCTAAATATGATTCCAAATATTAATATTTTGGACTAGATGATCTCCAGAGGTCCCTTCCAACCCCTACCATTCTGTGATTCTGTGAATCACAAAACATACATGAAAAAACAATTCAGTAAATAATGAGTTTTTACAAAATAGCATGTTATGTCAGGAGAAAAGCAGCCAAAATAATAACACTTAAAAATGAGTGTTTAACTATTACACATAGTCACTTTTGTCTTTTTGAATAGTTATGGAGTGTGTGAAATATATAGCAGAAATAAAAGTAACTCTGGAAAAGGTGATGCACCTCCCTGCATATTTCATAATACATAATTCATACAGCCAAATATGTGCAGTGTGAAAGGCTGGGAATTTATATCCATATCAGCCAAAGGTATTTCAACTAAAATCTTCTCAGGAGAGTCACCTGCTCTAATCTGAAGTGTGTTAAGGGATTGCTCTACCTTTTGTTGGAGCTGAATTACAACACAAAAGTTATGTGGCCACAGAGATAAGCAGTGAGCAGTACCAGTGCATAGTAGCTTCATGATATCTGTAGTGCCTTCATAGACGGGAGTTCTAGACTCTGTTCTCAAAAAATATTGAAGTAAATTATATTCAATAGTTGACAAAGCATAGAAGCAGTCCTGGGAGCAGAACTGGGAGGCCTTCTGCTTGCTGTCTGGCTCCTTGAGTCTCGCATTTTTAACAGAATCTGTGAGCTGCCTCTTCATGCCCCATAATTTAGCAGTTACAGGGCATAGGTCTTCACTCTGAAGAAACGTCTGAAATATGATTCTCTGTTTTCAGTGAAGCATTCTCTCTACTTGGACAGTATTACATGAAAAACTGGCCCATCACCTCCAAAACATTGGGTCCTGGTTGCTTTTTCATAAAAATCAATGCATTAGCAGGCTAAATTACTGAGATAATGTTTCCAAATGGAAGTATGACTGTTTACAACTCTGATTCGTATGTACAGGTACTGTAGAGAATCTTGAGCTCAGGTACAGAAGTTTTAGGGGTTTTCTCCACTCTTCCTCAAGCTGGCTTCTAAATCCTGCACTACAACTGATGCTTAACTCACAGATGTATAAATGCTGTGTCGTGTCTACTCCCAATGCACTAATAACCAATATTACCATGAAGAAAGATGTTAGGGCTGGTTCTAAACTGCTCTGGTTCTTATTACAGTCATTTCATTTTATGAAAGAGAGGGTAGACATGAAGGAAGGCAAAGACATGCTCCCACTAGTGCAAATGGCATTTTAGAGTCAATTTGATTTAAAAGTGTTTTATATTCACAGGCACAAAAGATGACCTAAGGTGCATGCAGTGTACAGTCAGTCTGAGATCTCTGGGAAAAAGAGCTCTAAAGGGCAGACAACAAATGCAACAGTGACCTAAGGAAGCAAGAGGACTTGGCAACCAGCTGCCTGGGGCAAACCCTTATTTGTGTGTGGCGCAGCTTGGTCACTGCCTCATTAGCTAGGCAATTAGAAATAAACAAACAAAATCAATGCACATGCAATAACTTCAGTGAAGAAAGCCCAAGTGGTGGTTGCTGCTTACTAACTATATATCTTCTGACAGCTCCAAGGGTTTACTTTGGCAGTCATGGAAGTGGCCAAAGGAAGGGACAAAAATGACAGTAACAACAACATAGGAAGAGCAGAAGCAGATGCCACACCCTCCTTTGCATCTTATGACCAATTACAGGATTTCCATAGTCTCCATGAGGCAATTAAAGAGTTATGCTTCAACGACCAATTAATATTCACTTGACATCATCAGTTTGCCAACATCTCAGAGAAACAGCCTTGTTGTCCTGTGTCTGAAGTAATTGCATTACAACACAGCAACCACCAAAAAAAAAAAAAAACCCAAAAAAAAAAAAACCAAAAAACCCCAACTAAACAAAACAGAAAATAAGAGCTTGCTTGATTTGGAGGGGTTTTTTCCCAGTATCTTTAAAAATGCAGAAACACTGGAAACATTGTTTGGAAAGAAAACAAAACAAACCATAACCTAAACAAAACATTTTAATCACCAGAACAAAATTCTAATTGACTCACCGTAGCTTAACTAGTCAAAGGTTTCAGGTATATTTAAAATAGCTTTAAAAGCTTTCAGGTATATTCTGGAGAGCAGGGAACAGGCAAATCGTACACAAATCACACTATAATTCATTTAAGAAGTATTGATTTGCACTTAATTAATAGAAGTTCCTAAAGACCAAATTTATTAGTCCTTACGCAAGAAACATCCTATTGAGTCACATGATAATTTCTCCTCCAAATGCTGGGAAATGAGACAAAAGAAGCAATGGATATGGATTAATTAAACTGTAACTCAATTGTACTAATTTATAAACTACCAGCAGTAGTTTTTCCTTTGCTCATAGCTTATTTCTTGATTGTTTCCCATTTGGAGGTGTCCCCCAGTCCACCTGATGGTGTCCATCTCCTCTGCTGAGCCTGGAGGAGCTAAGCTTGAGCAGGCTCCTGCCATAGGCACCTCCACCAGGCATCAAATGCTGGGCAGAACCGGTCCAGGGTAAAGAGCTCAGTAGGAGCATTTACAGGGTATGTTAGTGTGCGCTAGCCAGCACAGCATCTATTCCCACCCTGTCTCACTGTCTCCCAAGACAAGCCCTAAATCCCACTTTCTATAAAAACTGAAGTTTAGCATCCAAAAGATAAATTTTTTATTCATGAAAGACACAATTAACCACTCTGAGGCTCCTGAAAGGCTATAACTGCTTATTATTTACTAATTAGTGAGCTACTAATGTTCTTGGGTTGCCTGGGTGACAGTTAGGTTATTGTTATTGCAGAGTACTGCCAAGTTCATGTTATTGCCAAGAACAGTTTCCAGTTTGAAAAAAGTAGAGCTTTTCAGTGCCTAACTCCCATTTAACGTAGTCAGGTTGTACCAGTGAGTTACCCCCGTACCAGTTCAAGAGGTAATAAGCACTTATCGCTCTAACCCAGTACAAAACTCAGATGATTTCAAGTCCTCTCTTTAGCATTTTGAATGGTTGACTTAGGGTGTCTCACAGTTGACATTCACAATTGAGTGCTGCAACCACTGGTACAGAGGTAGAGGGGGGTTGTTGCTCCTATCAATGCCTGCTGAAACTGGGCATCACAAAATACAAAAATGTCAGAAGGTTGAAGTGAGGGGATGTGGGAGCAGTGCAAGTGGGAGAGCAAAACCTGCAGAGCAAGGCAGTCCCTGGCAGAGGTGACTACAGCCCACTCCTTTGGTTGGTCTTACATTTCAGCCAATGAATATTTAACACAAAACACAAAAGGTGTTCAAGACAACCAGGATTCTGGGAATCAATGGGTTTTGTGAGGGAGTTCATGATTAAGGCACACAGATTTATGCTCTTCCTTGCTTGTGAAATCTTTTTCTGACCCCAAAAATCTTTCATTCTCTGCTGCTAAATGCCATAGCTTTAACATGAGCTGCAGGAATTCAGCTCCTCACTCTACCTTTCCATCCTCTCTCTCCCACACTTCTGCCCAGTTTAAAAGCTCAGTGCTCTAGGGCACCTTTCTGGGAAAGGAAGGACTTGGACAACAGTGTGGGCATTTCTAAAAAACAATTGAGTTGTACTTCTGTTGAAAAATCTACAAGGAAAGAATAAACCAGTTATCTCTACCCCAAGGCTGAAGTAAAAGTCTTTGAAAAAGCTCTCAGTAACACGACGTTGCAGGGTCATCCCTAAATCCATGAGAGGCAAGATTTCAATTTAGTTCAGCGTTTCTTATACTTGACATAGTTTGGGTAGTGTATGAGAAGTCTGAGCTTCGTAGAGAAAATGGAGACTAGGGAGAAGAAAGTTCTCCACAATGTATTTCCAAAAGGAAAACAGACTATATTCTTAGTGCAGTTTCTGTGAGTTTTTGTATAAAACAGAGAAAGTATGGAGAAAAAGAAAAAAATTGGCTTCACCTGGCTACATTGTTTCCTATCTCATAATGCATTGGACCATCAAGTAATGAATTTTGTGCTGGATGCCACATCGTACACAAAAATATCACCCAGTTGCCAATATTTTATTGCATTGTTTAAAGAAAGCAAACAAAAAAACTCCAGAGAAATCATAGAAAACAGGATAGAAGACATAGAAGCAGAGGACTTGCAAAGACATAGCAAGGAACCAACCACCTCAGTCCTTGAATATCTATCACTACACACGTGAAATCATCACCATCTCCCCTCAGTGCTTGCAGGTTTCCACAGTAAGTCACCAAGAGACCTTCTGAAGGAGCAGGCGAAAGACCTTCTTCTACAAAGAATGGAAGCTAAGTAAAATTCAGAGAAAAAACTTAAGACACATTTTCTTTCCACTTTTTTGAATTATAAGAAAATGAGCAGCAGGATGTGTGTGTATAGGGGTGGAGGGGAACACACAAACTCATCCAAGTAGAATGTCTTCCCTGTTAACAGGAAAATTAAAAAAAAATCTAAGGCCAGAGTTTTAACTAATTTAAATTTTCATTGGTTTCAGGGGAATTATATCAGTTAACAGGGGCTCAGAATTTGCTTCACTTGTATTTCTTTGAAGAGTTTTATATTCAAATAAGCATTTAGATAATTTTAGTTTTTTTCTTTTTTTTTTTCATAACACTGGGTTTCCAGTTTGTTTCATTGTGTTCTTTATCACAAAGGAACAAATTCTTTTCTCTGCTAAGTTATTCCTCTTTGAAGAATAGCTGTGAGAAGCAAGAGGAGGAACAGATTGGCAACATTTGTCAGTGCTCATCTGCCTTTAATATCCCTTGGGACCATGTTTTCCATATTGTCTTCTGTTTTGCTTGGGGAATACTCTGAGTTTCCAAAAGAGCCTTTAATCATGACTATGCTACCAGAGTTCGGGCAGAAAAACCATATACGTATGAGCTTTGATTCTATGCTGAACTTCCTAATCTTTTGTGAGGTAGTTCTGGGTGATGCCAACAGAATAACTCATAAAAAGCTCTTCAGTTATCTCCCTATCTTCAACTTAAAATCAAAGTTTAAAAAAGGTTGAATGTTAGTGACCTCCAGAGAAGTAACTCCCATCAGAAAGCACAGGCAGTGCAGCAGCCACTTTACTGTGCTGAAACATGTGATGGAGCTCTACATAATTCTTTCAATGAATTGCAAGTTTTAAAGGTGTAAGTATTGAACACTTTAAGAAGACTACTGACCTCAAGTAATCCATTTCAGAAGTGCACACATCATAAGTGTGAGTTCCTTAAATGTTTCAGCATATTTTTCAGAAAGTAAAAAAAAAAAAGAGAGAAATATTATTAAACCCATTAAATGAGATTTGGTTTCTGCTTTTTCAACAATCTGAGTATGGTTTACACTGTGTAGCTGTGAATGTACTGACTCTCTCTGTCCTCTTGCTTTCTAAGAGGAAATCAGTATTAGATGTCGCAACACAATGTGCTAATGCTTATATCTTCTTAAAGACTGTAAGCTGCTTGCCCACTTAGGTTTAAACTGTTAGCTTGCCATGTATAATGGATGTACTGTATTAATGAATGAATGAATGGATGAGGAGCATCCTGCAAGGAGAAATGACAATATAAATTGCAACTCAAGTTAAATCAGAAAAAAAAGATCAGTAATTATTAGCATAGTTACATTAAATGTATGGTGTGAAATTCACAGCTGTAGACAACGACTCACTGACTGCTCACTCGTATACTTAACTAAATACAAAAGTCACAGGCAAAAGGATATAATCAAAAGCTCAAAGCGAGATGTTTATAATAGCTTATGTCGCTGCAAAAACACATATGAACACCTTGAGTATGTAAAAGCACTTGTTTACACTTTAAAAAATATTTCTCCCAGTGAGTGGAAAAAAGCAGCTAACCTTCTTTATGGATCTGTGCATTGTGTCGAAATCTTGTGATGGCAAGGTGGATAGCAGAAAGCACAAAGAAGAAACTACTGAACCGTTTGACTTAATTACCTGCCTCTGAAGATGGGAAATGTCTCACCTAGTTTCCAGCATGTTCTTGGTAAGTCACCAGTTTAAGTCAGGATCCCTCCATAGACAGCAGTGATCCTTCCTGAGGGCAATTCATGCCATCCTACAGCTAGTGTCTCCTTTCACAAGTGCCCACTGTTTGGGAAGGGAATGGGGCAATAATTTAGGACAACTCACCAGGTGACTGCAGTCAGTGACATGAAGTTCACCTAGGACAACAAGGCTGCAGAGCAGCTAGAGTCCAGGTCAAGAGCTTAAAAGCTGCTCCTAAGGGAAGGGGGAGGAGGATTGACTATTGGGCCTCTGGCTTCCTTCACAGTAGCCCTTGTGAATGCAGCTGGCCTTGAACAACCAGCAAAACTCCTAGAAGAGTGGCGAGAGGGCCTGTCAGTGCTTCTAGACTCCTGTTAAAGAAGGACCATCTGACTTCCCCATTAGAAACTACTTAGAAACAAAAAGTAAAATTAATCCTAATGTTACATTTGAGATTACTGTCAGAAAGAATGCATTCATTTAGCATGGCTCATTTATAGTACTGATCTTTGAAGAAGTTTTTGTAGACACTTTGGGTGGGTGGAAGATTTAATAAAAGCTAACTTCAGTCTTGTGAGGCAAGTTTTCCTCTGAGGAATGGGACAACAGGACAGGGAGGAATGTGTTCTGTGAAAGAACCCAAAGCAAGATGGTCTTGAAGGAAGAATGTCACATTATGTGGTGTTCAGGAAAGTTCTAATTGATGTATTATAAGGAAATTAATTTTTATGCAAGATTATGAAATGCAACAGAGAATTCTATGATAATTGTAAGAAAGGTAAGCAAGGTAGAGATGTGCATATAAAAGTTTGACAGCCCTGTGAGTTTGAATGAGTTTGAATTTGATGCAGGGGAAGAATGAAAGCTAGTGGAAATGCTGGTGAATGGAGATGCGTGATGTGACATCAAGATATTAGGGGGAAAAAGACTTGCTTATCCTGAGAAATGTGGCAGCCAAAGACATGCAGGAGACAAGACATCAGAGGAAGCATGGCAGATTAAGGATATGAGAAGAATGTAGTGGGATGGGTGAGAGGATGAGATCAAAGGATATGAAGGGAGATGGCAGAGGGGGATTTCTTGATGGAGAGAAGATGAGAATCTTTTACATCAAAGAGAAAGGAGGAGGCAAAGGCAAGATGTTGCATGGAAAGATGAGGAACAGATGATGTTATTAATATATCTATGTACTTCCTTTCTTGGAATATTCTCAGCTCTCTTGAGACTTCCTTTCAAAGACTGGGAAATAGTTTGGGTGTCCTCCTGCATGATTTGAGTATAATGGGTTTATTCTGTGAGCATGAATAAAGAAAATTATGAACAGGCCGGAGAACGATGTTACAATAGAGTGCTTGAGAGATAACAGCAAAGAGTCAGAATGTGACTTACAGTTAGTTTTGACTTCACATTTTCTTATGCAGGCTCATTTTCAACCTCATGTTGTGCATTTAGAAAGCCTGGATTTATCTTACCTGACTCCAGTCACTCAGTAAAGTTAGGAAACAAGTGGTACACAACTGCCTTGATAATAAATAGAAATAGTTGGGCAGTCAGGTGTGTTGTATTGCCTTCTATGTCCATTGCCTTCTCAATGCTAGCTGTAGTAGAAGACTGAGTGCCATGGCTGCTGGTCTGAGTGTCTCAGTTACGAGCCTAAAGTCAGGTGGGGTTAATTCAGACTAAGAGAACACAGATGGTTTCATTGGTAACTGGAAAGAGTTGTTTGACTATTCACTCTACACTGACCCACAACACTTAGCTGTGTAGGCACCGGAGTCCTACTCAGTCAAAGCCTTTGTCACAAAGTAGAGTGAATGTTAAAAATAAAAGGCGGTAGAAAAATTCAATACTACATATTTGCAAGGTTCCCTCCCTATTGCTTAAAATCTGGATGGGCTTTGAAATCTGGAATAAAATCAGGATGCAGCGAACCTAAGGGACTCTTTTCACACACTATCAGGACAAATCTTTGGATGTCTTTCTCACAAAAATATTTAGAATTATGGCCTCACCAGTGTATTACAACACTTTTATAAATGTACTATGTTGCTCTGAGTGATGCTTTCCATCTCATACACCTCTTATTGCCACATTACTTTTCCTCTTTCTTTTCAAGAGGTGAAGCAATACTAGCAGTTGTTTTGTAACTACTGACTCACTAAGAGGTGCCATATGTTGAAGTCCTGCTGCATAATTCTTCAGTACGGTATTGTATTTACTTCTGTTTTAAACATAGTGATAGGCATATTATCTGTTTTAAGCAACTTCCAGCTTGGAGGAAGTAGGCCATGAATATGGGAGTATTAGAGAATAACAAAAAGATCCATGTTAAATTGCTAATTACCTGGCACTGTATTTGTTTTCAGCTTATATAAAAATGTGATGGTATTCCCAAATAATTTATAATGCCTTAGGCAAACAAACCAGCCCTGTAATACTCTGGCATAATTGAAAGTGATGAAGTGGAAGACTGGAGTTGTTTATTTCGGAATAACAGTGTTAAAGTAAAATGCCAAAAGACAGAGAAAAACACTGGAGATCTTAAAAGGAGTAAAGAGAAGAAAAGCAGCATGGTTCAGAATAATCAGAATCATAAAAAATGTAGCAAAAAAAAATTAGTTTTATTTTAAATTACTCCTAAGAAACAAATTAAACAACTAACGAACCTATGTTTGTTAAGTTTCTTGTCCTGGATGAATCTTCAGTTGTCATAAATGTTTTTACAAAAGCATTTTTCTTTGCACTGGAAGGCGTTAGTTTGCTAGATCTAAGTCAGCCCCAAAACATTGAAACTCAGCAGGGCAAATTCTCTCCTCAGGTACATGCCTGAACATCTTTTATTTTAAACAGAACTTGAATTGTAAGAAAAAGCTTCAGAATGATAAATATTTTCTTATTTCTTTTCCAGTGAGTCTGAGAAAAATGTGTCTTCCTTTGCAAATGCTGTGGTAATGCTGATGGGAGCTATACAATACACTTTACAGGACTGAATTAGGTTCCTTCTCAAATGTTGTTAACGAGACAATTTTTTAAAAAGATGTTCTTTTCCCAGAATCTGAAATAACTGAAGACACTAATTCTCAAACTTTTCTCTGTCAAGAGTACCACATTTGCATGTGAGACCAACTGAGCAGGACCCTTGTCTCCTTCAACAGCTTGAGGGAATCAGGACAACTGCAAACCACTGACATTCATTTGAGACACCTTGGTTTATCTTTTTGTCTTTCTTTTAGTGGTGATGATGGTCCCCTGGGGCAAGGGCAATCTAGGAAAGAAAGGCTGAGAGAGTACCATGAAGGAGCTGGGATGCTAACCTATGGCAGAGCTTGGCTGTCAGGTGACAATCATTTTGTGGATGCTGTAGAGTGCTGTACAGATTCATGCAATCTAGCATTTAATTTCATCTCCTTCTCCATCCTATCTTTCATGCAATCAGCAGTGACGCAGGTGTATAGAGATTTGATAGCATCCCTTACAAAACTCTTCAGTAGGTCACTGACCAATTTTCTACAGGCAATCACACTAAAAGTATCATAGCTGCTGTGCTGGTGTTACAGGTGTGCAATGTTGCCTTCTA
This sequence comes from Nycticryphes semicollaris, assembly GCA_013400055.1. NCBI lineage: Eukaryota > Metazoa > Chordata > Aves > Charadriiformes > Rostratulidae > Nycticryphes > Nycticryphes semicollaris. The sequence goes on from VXBJ01003447.1 coordinate 1,168,177, forward strand.
CTCTGCATCAGAAAGCCAAATTTCCTCTAACAAAACCACCTGATGGAGGAAAAACAGTGTTCTGCATCTCCTTTTTGGATACCTTATGCCAAAAAAGAACAAAAGAGGGAGGACAGGGCAGCCCTTGGTTGTGAAGGGGTACTATGCTGAGGCAGGAGGACAGAGGGAAATTATCTCTCTCCCCTTTGTTCCTGTGTTTATGAGATGACAAGTAGCTACAAGTTGCACTTCCCATCCCATAGCTCACTTCTGCTTTAGTCATGACTGAAAGCAAACAAGGAAGATTTAATAGTTCTCCTTAAAAATATCCCTGAATCTAAAATTGAACCAAGGTTGGAGGGTCAAAGGAGGAAAAGGGTAAGAGAGAAACATTCTTACCACTGCCTCTTTCCTGTCACGTCCTCTGAAGGGGTGTAGGAGAGACATTGCAAATCATCTATCTTTATTCCTCTACAGCTGATTTATTTGACAATAAGAGAATCCAGAACTTCTTTGTATTGTGTATTGCTCTCTCATGAGAAGACTGACATTCAGAAAAACTAGGACAGCTTCTAGCCCAAGTGGTGTTACATGTGACTTCAATGATTAGGGTTAAGCAAACCCATAAAGGAGAGTTGGCCAAACCCACAGGCTCCCTTCAACAGTACCAGTATTTCAGCATTTGAATGGGAGTTTCATGCCTGATTTAATGAACCCTCTAATATATAGATTTAATAAAGAAAAAATACTTCAGTAATCTGCTCAGATGTGAAATGATGAGAGGCAATTTGCTGAATCAGCACTGAAAGCCACAAATTTTCTAGCACAGAACAGAATATTCATTTCCATTTTTTTCTGTCAGTAATGCGTGGTTAGTAAATAATACATAAAGAAGAATGAGGGGTATGTTTAAAATTGCACCCTGTTATAAAGAAGGAGCTGTCAAGTTGGATTGCTGAGGCTGGCAGGGGGAGGGCATTAGCAGAAAAGAAGGAGATGATTGTTGAACAGCTGGAAAACTATTTGTGACAAAAAGATGAAAACTTAACAGTTGTGTAAAAGAACAATGATGGTATGAAATTAATTAGCTAGATTCACCACAGTTACAAGCTCTTGTAGAGTCATTGCTTTCAGCTGTGACAGATGAGGATAATGCTACAGTTGAGACCTTGGTGTTTTGTAGCTGAAGCTATGTATTGCAATGAATTATTGGTCCCAAAAGTATATTTTTTTCTATACGATTTGCTAAGTTTTAGCCAAAGCCTCAGCAATAAATAAATAACTATTCCATCACAATAATGGCAAATGACATTGCTAATATTCTTCTAGACCATTTCACCTCTATGTCTCTTTTTAGTCCTGCTAAAGTTACTATTAACAGGAAAAAAGAACAAGAGCAATCCTTTCCTTAGCATATGATACTATATTTGTAGCTAAATGGGCATGTTGACAGATACCCAGTGGGCTGCTGGCTGAGGAACAAAAGGCCTGACACACACACAGCTGTGGAGACATGCCTGTATTCTTGCTTTGAAGATGCTCCCTTTTGGTGAGGATTGAGAAAGCTACAAGTACCTGCTACTCCCACATTACTTATTGTAAAACTAAATAAAGGAATTCATACTCAAGGGCTCCAAACCATTGATATCCATAGTTAGTTCATCCTTGGTTTGGGGGGCTAATGCTGTCAGACATTACTGCAACTGCTAGAGCAGCACTTTAAGCTTCTTTTTTTCCTCAAAGTAAAGGTCAGACAATGTTTTTTCAAGAGGGAAGACACATGTGATTGATATTTTTTATCCACCATCTCAGCTGAGGTAAGTTTCTTTGGGTAACATCATCAAAGCTCAAAGCTGATAAAGTAAATCTCAAGTGCTCATGTATTTTCTTCATACTTTTAAAACAAATAGAAAAGAAACTACTCATTTGAAACTCAAGTTGGAAGACAAGATATTCTGAAGTGTTCTTCAGGCAGATAGTCCTGACTCATCCATTGGTGAGAATTTTAGGAATATTGAGGGTACTGAAAGCTTCATTTGTCCCCCACATCCCACCTTTCCTGTGTATTCCTAAACTCCAAGCAATGGTATAGAGTGGCAGCATCTATCCCTGATGTCTCAGTTCAGGAAAAATATTCTGTCCAATGTATAAGATTTCTATGAGCAGAAACACAGTTTCTCTTTAAAGCTGAAATGTCCTGAGTGAATTTAATTGAGACCAAGAAAAAAAAAAGAGTGTTTTTTGGTTTATGTCAAGCTTCTCCAAGTTTTCAACAGAAATGCTAGTCTGCTCTTATTTATAAAGGCTAAAGAAAGTTGGGAAAATTTCTGAGTACATTAAACAAGGATATAGCTACTTGTTGGTTATGAGTCAGACAAGCACATGGATTGATTCAAACACAATAATGATTTAATGACATTAGGTGACCTGTAGTGTATTACAGCTTCCATTCCTTACCCTGAGACAGTGTGGGCAAGACTTCTCTAAGGAATTTTTGGAGTCATCAGTGATTCAAAGCTTGAAGGTAATGCTTCAAATTCACCAGTGTACCAGTATTTACCAAACTGGTAATTTCTAAACTGCTAGAAAACATATTGTATATTGTATTATACTGAAATGAGAATCTCCTCCTGAGGTTATAAGTTTTCACATTTGATTATTCATGCTGCAAAACATAGTTCAAGAGAAATGAATAAGCAAAAAGTTGAGGTCACTTCACATCAGCTGTAAATACCTATCTCTTGAGTGCAATGCAATGTGAAGGAGATCCATAGTTTGAAAACAATCAGCTTTTATTTCAAAACGCCTTAATTCTTATCTAATTTGTAAAGAAGGCATTGTTTTTCTCATATGCAGCAGCACAGCATTAGAATCAATTGTTTTAGAAACTATCTGCTTTAATTGATAGCTTACTTAACAGGAAAATGTTATGGGATTTTCAGGGATGGTCTGCAATATTGTTATTTCCAAGTCTATTTTGCTAGTATTTGAAAATTATAAACGTCTGAATGTTGTTATTTGGCACTAAGGAGAATATAAACTGAGCTCATTATTCCTTCAAAATAAGAAGATGGCGTTACTCACTTTCAGAACAGATTCAGTGAGTAATATTAGCATGACACTGAATGCAGCGAAATGGTGTTGTATATAACACCATATTTTATTAAAACAGAGAAAAAAAGCTTGACACTATGAAAAACCAAGTTGAAAAGGAGCTTGAGAACACTGGTGTCTGACAGCTTATGCATCCAATTACTGATATGTCACCAGAAATATGTGGGAATAAAGTAATGAGATGGCAGTTTCTGTAACAAAGGATAACATTGTCTTCTTACATCTGGATCACCGGTTTCATGCTATGTATAAATCTACATTTTCCTGTTAACTCTTTTACAGCCACACAGATCACCAGATCAAAAGCCAGAGTGCAGTAATACAGGTGCAACAAAACTAATGAACATTAATGACCACTCTTATAGGTACACAGGACCTTATTACAGTATTGACATTGCCTTCACAGAAATATATGTTATCTTAAAGGAGGTACTCAACATATTCTGATCTGAAAGTAACCTGACCCAAAAAATTGCATTGAGGGAGAGTGTCTTTTCTCTTTTTGCTTCTTTAGAAACCTCCTTTCTTCTAGTCACATCAGCTATTTGTGATGGATTTCCCCATGCAACTTGCTGAATTTTCAGTTGTTTTTCTCAACGGTAAAATAGGATGGGTGAAACAAACACTGCAATTAATTTTAAATAAAAACTGAATTTTTCCAGAATTAAACATTTTATTTGTATATTATTTGTATATAATGAAGTTGGAAGCTCCCCAGTTTTGGTCAGAGTTTCAAATTCAAAGGCCCATTCCCTGCAAAGAAAGATGTCTTCATAAGCCAAATCCTTTTCTCTTGTTTGTGGGATGCTATCCTATCCCATCCCACATTCTCCAGCAGTGCTTAAGCCTATTTAGATACAGATACAACTGGCTAAGGTGCCTGACAATAAAGAGAGGGCAGAAGTGTTCTAAAACATATTGTCTCTCCTTATGGCTTTCCATTTTCAACGTAATCAAACCCCAGGCTATCAGCTGTATTGTAGTGTTCATAAAGAAGTGCAAGAAAAGCAGCCAGTGGGAGCTAAGAATGCTCTAATAGGCTGTGGTTACAGCATCATGTTGAAGACCTTAGGGCTATGAAGACCACAAACACAGCACTGTTATGGCAAACCAGAAGGAAACAGCTATAGGGATGAAAGTCTTCCTTTTTAGCAGAAAGATGACAGTCCTGAAGACCTCTCCTTGAGGTCTGAGTCGTATGCATGGAGTCACCTTTGTAGCAATGATGGTACTAGGTTCCTGAGATAAAATTGTGGTTTAGTATTTCTACAGTAACGGTATAAGGTGAGTCAGTGCAGAGCATCTGGACAAAGCCTTCCTCCTCAGTCAGAGGAACCGCACTATGGGGCTCTGGCACCAGTGGAGCTGGCAGCTGGGCTGTGGGCCATTTTACTGCCCCACGCCACTGCCTGTTCTTCCTAGTCTAGACCAAAGCTGGCTGCTTTTACCCCCCTCGCTGGCTTCATTGCAAGCTGCAGCTTACTCTAAACACATCTATTTCTGCTTTGGAATCTGGACAACTATTACTATATGTATGCAATAACAGAAGTGCATCTATAAGGAAACCCTGAGGTGGAATTTAGCCTGCGAAGGGTTGTAGCATCAATAAAATCAGAGTTCCTTAAGGGTGACAGCAGTTTTGGAACAATAAGAAGTGACGTTAAGAAATCCCCCTGCAGAATTCACCTGTAATTGCTCGCATTAAGTTAGAAGAGCTGCAGATGTAGGAAGGTGAATATTTATTTTCAGTGTTTGTATACTGTGTTTCGATCGCATCCGTACTACTATAAACAAATATTCTGCATATCTAAAGCATTTCCTAGTATGTGCTTTGGGTTTATTTAGAGGAATTATTCCAGATTGCCCTTTCAGTGAAATATTACAATATTTAAAATAGTAAATACAGAATGCCAGAATTAATTTTTCTCCAATAATTAAGTGTCTGACAATCCCAAGCAGTTAAGTCATTCATTAAAATTCAATAATGATTTCTCTTATGGCTTTCACTACCAGTAATGACATACATTATTATGCATCACTAATTTCCATGAAGAACAATGAAGCACTATTTTATTGGCATCTAGACATCCACTGTTCTTTGCTATGTTCTTTTCAAGACATGATGAAAGGGAATGTTCAGCAGTCTGGATTAAGTTTACTTATTTTCAGGCCTTAAAATGTTTTGCTACATCAGCAAAGTGTTAAATAAATGCTCTGAAGTATTAAACTGTTTTAAACATTGCATTGTAATTGGGATGAATGTCAAAGTCCTTAGGATCTGTAAAGTTTCTTAGCTGTTAAATTCCTAGGCAATTTTCACTTCATAAATAAAATTTAAAAGTGAGTAAATCTCTAGTTTACAATTAGTGTTTGAAAGTTTTTTGTTGCCTTTTACAAATTATTTGGCTATTCAGCTCTAACAACTTCTTTCAGGGGTTTCTAGGGCATCCTGTGAACAAACATAACTTCAACACTGTATGTTGGAACTCTTCAGGGATGGATGGCTCAGTTGTTCTCAGGAGTGTTGTGAAATTGAATTTTCCCTGTGTGGAGAAGCCAGGTTACTAGGTTACTCCTGCTGAGGGGAGGAAAGATGCAGTAGCAAAATGGGATCAGAAGGAGAAGGGGCTAGCCCTGCTGAGCTGGTGGTCAATGCAGTAGGTAGTCATGAGGTAGATGATAGCAACTATGTAAGGAACAGGTTAATCCCCTTCACCCACATGCCTTTCATCTCCAGCAGCAGCAGCTGTACCCCCACAGCACATATAATGTGGGACTGACACTTTTCTACATGCTGTTGCCCAAGGCAAACACTAACTTTGCCTATTCTTGTGCCCAGGCTAGATTAGATACTCCTGACTGGGGTTGGGTTGGGTTTTTTTGTTTGTTTATTAATTGGTTTGGGGTTTTTTTGTCCCTGTACTATGCACAAGCATTAGTATTCAAATTAATGTTTTATTTCTGCTTCTGCTTACTGTGGTGGAGATCTTTGCCAATGGGCTGTGTTTCTATCACTGTACAGCCTGTGAAAGCACAGACTCTATCCCACAAATGCCACAGCGTGCACATCCAGGATACCAATCTGTTGCTACAACTATACCAGTATAACTAAGAGCATAAATGATTTACTGCCTTATTTGCTGTCATAACTTATGCAGGATTTGGCACACAATACACTTAATTATTTAGCTAATAGATTATTTCCCTAATGGAAAAGCACAAAGCAAGAGGATTATGAGTGTTCAGAATTTTTTTCTGCCTAGTCGAGACAGATCAAGTCATCCTTTTAAGTGTATTCTGCTTTGGTTTGGCATTTAGGTCAAAGCAATTGTTTACTTTATGTGCCTGTAATTATTATGAAATATGCTGAACTGCTAGCCACATTTCCCACAGCCAGGAGCTGAGAGACAAGTTCTTTGCCCTTGCCTGGAAAGATGTTACCCCAGGGTAAATATTACCTATTACAATTCAGCCTTATTTAAACTGAGTAAGAATGACAACCTATAGCACGTTTCAGCTTCAGACACAGATGTGTATTCCTCAGGGATGCATCAGTAGTCTAGTTTCCCAATTCAGAAGTGAAAGCATCCAAATTACCATTCTACAAAAGCTGTGTCTGAGCTATTTTCAGCAGATTGCTCATTGGAATCAGGGCAGGTTAAAAGATGTTTCATGAATTGCTGAAATCTAGTTTCCTCTGTTGGCACTAGGGAACTTTAACTTCAAAACATCATATTAGATCAGGAAACCCAAGAATAAACTAAACATTCTGGTCTAAATTTGTGTTCTCTGAGAACTAGAAACAGAATTTTGAGTATTGCTGTTCTGGATTAAAATAATTGGGGAACATATTTACATCATATGGATGTCCATTTCCATGATATTCAGTCAGGAGCTAGGATATTAATTAGAGCAGATGTTTCTGCAGGCATAAAATTGTAGGTACATACATGATTGGATCAAAAATAATTAGTAAACATTCCTTCTATACAATTTTATATCATTATCAATTTTATTCATTATCCATATAACAAAAAATAGAGTTCCACTTTTATTACTAAAATCAAAATGTTCACTCTATTAATTTCTTATTCATTGCATACTCCGTGTAAAAATAAGTTGTTTCAAAGGCAGTCTTTGTCACTTCCATTCATCCAGCTCTTTTTGCTATGTCTGAGAAAGAGAAGTTGATAAGTGATTCATTGTAACGTCATTTAAACAGAAAAAAGACCTTGTATATTTCTAGGGGCAAAATACATAATGAACTTGGGATTTATTTTTCAATACATATACTAATATGCCAGGAACTATTATAAGCCTTCACATTAGCAGAAAGCTCTTTCTTAAAGACCAGTTCACTGCTACATTCCAGATCTGTGTAGTCTTGGCTGCACTTGGACAACTCCAGAACACGTAGTGATTAACCTCTGTAGCAACCTTTCTAAAAGTGACTCTGCTTTCTGTGTACACCAACCCTCGCAGAACATTTAATCACCTTTATGGTCCTGGAGTGCTACCACTATACAGATGGCATGTGGACTGACGTTATGAACATGAAAGTGTTCCGAGTACATGCCTAGATGTAACTGGGCAACACAGAAAGATACGTAGGCAGGATCACTTTTGAAACCCTAAACCATCATCTGAAGTGCTGAAAAGTATAAATTGTGAATTAGACTCAGAATAGTCTGACTTCTACTCTCCCCTGTTGATAGACACTGCTGTCTAGTTGCTTGATAGGATATTTTCATCAGGACAGATTACAAAGCATGTTTACTGATTGAGAGTAAATAACACTGCCTGCCAAATATATTTTGCCCCTATACAATAATTCTCCCTTTTGTCTACTCATCACCCCACCTCTGCCCCCCAAATTAAAAGATATATAAGTATGTGGGTTTGTTTTTAATTTATTTTTTTTAAATAGAAATTAAAAACTCGCATCTGGGCTTGCGCTGGGAAAGATGAAACAAAAACCACAAACCCAAACTATCACTAAACAGACACTTCCCATGAAAAATCGTGTTTTTAGAAGCAGAATAGCTTGAAGACGATTTCAATAGAAATTTTCTGCCTAAAGCTATCATGGAGATTGAACACCATAAGTGAATGTAGGTAGCTGCAAGGGCGATCAAATATATGTGATTTCTTCACTGTGAGCGTGGCTGTGTGTTAGATAATCTCAGGGAACACAGAAGGTAATGAAGGTGACAGAATTTACAGAATATGACACAAAACAACAGTAGGATAATTCATACAAAATTCCTCTAGCATCTTCTGTACCGAGCTTTCAATTCAGCCAATAGATGGCTACATGCATTATTTTTTAACTAAAACATAAAGTATGCTTAATACTACAGCACACACCATTCCTTTCAAATAACATGACTTTTTTAATCATTCTTCTTAGCAGACTTCTAGAACGTAAATTGCCTTCTGGCCTATGGAGACATTAAAAATAGGAGAGGAATTTTACAGATGGCAGTTATACAAAGTGCTCTCCTCAAGCATTCTGAAATTTGTTGACCTGCATCTTTGATGCACCAGATCACCTTGAGTTTCAGTGACTTTGGACATTCTAAAGAATCAATATTTCCAAAGACTCTCAAGCAATGACCTGGATGCAAGCACATCTATAAAATCCAGGGATGCTTTGCTAATCTTTCATCAACAAGAGATATCAGCAATCACATTGTTTAGCCAAAGTTCTTTGAAAATAAAAAAGTTTTATTGAATATGCAATGAACTGAAATGTCTTTGGCCTTTAACTTGAAACTGGAGGAAAATGCCACAGGAGGGAAAATACTGCTTGCACATGAGATGAAAAAAAACCAGGGTGTGGAAAGTGGTTAAAGAAGTGGCAACTATAGACAGCTCTATTTAGTATCCCTGAAACAGGAGATTCAAAACACTGCATTAAATACTCTGTTTTGCATTGAACCTGGTTGATTTATTTTGCATTTACAGTTTTCTATAATGACATGTTCTTGATGATATGGCTCTCTGCTTCTCTGAAGCTTTTAGTGTTTTTTGCACCTGTATTGAATGAGAAAGGCAGCAAGACACATTTTGTGACAGTACCAATTAAAGCTTCTCCCTGAAGAGTTTTGCTGGGAGAGCTGTTGATCAACAGGCTGATGTAGTATACAAAAGGCGCATGTCACTTGTCTGCAGCCACCCTCATTGATGCAAAATGACAGTGAGGAGGTTCTTGTTACCACGTTAGTCATGAAGTGTGTTCTGAAGTGCTCTTAGAGTCCTGACAGGAGAACACACTTGTATACCAGCTTCCAGGCTTGTCTTAATTGTAAAAAGAGCTGTGAATTCCTATCTCAGGGCTCCTCAGGAGTGTTAACTACCCCAGGATGAGAGCGCCTGGTGAAGACAGGCACTCTCATTTTATTATGAGATGAATATGCAGAGGTCAGCTCTATTTTCTCACTTGATGTGGACAAGTTTCTCTGACAGCAAACCAAACAGTAGCTCACCTCTATTAAGGTCTTTGGATCTGCTATGTTAGCAGAGGCTCAAATCACAACCCCAAATGCATCCACTCCTGAGATTTGTGGACTTCTAACTCTGGATTCAGAACCATGTCCTGACACATACTTTTGATATTTCCCCCACCCTCAGTCTAAGGTTTAGAAGCAAGATGTAACAAGGCTAAGCATGAAACTGTCTGATTCCATTCTATTTTTGCAGGACTTACAGCCATGTATAGGTGTCCCAAAGTGACTCAAGTCAGATGCATAAATCTTGATAACCTTCTGATCTTTCCCAATGAAAAAGAGGAGCAAAGTAATTTCATCCCCAGAGATGTTATGATATATGAAGAAAAGAAGAAAGGATGAAAAAGATTAAATACTACCCATGTCTGAGCTGTATAGAGGCTGGACAATCAGGGGAGCTCTCCAGACCACACATCTTGCATTTACAGGCAGATTGCAACCAGCTTGAAATCTGTCAACTGTAAATCCCATCTGCTTTTGTGGCAGGTAGAATTGGTGCATTTTCAAGCAGAAAATCAGGAGTGCTCCTGCACAACCCTCCGTGGCCCTTCTCCTCTGTGCAGTGCTGCGGCAGCAGTCTCCACAGCTGTTCCAAATCTATCTCTGTATGGGAAAGAAAATTGCTTTTCTGTGTGCTCTAGAGTTCCTGATTTATCTCTGGTTTTCTCCCAGGGACACTCCAGCTGGGTCAGCTCGAAGCCAGCCCTGCAGTCTACTTTGCAGGTAGATAATGCAGATGGGAAACAAATACGACTTTGATCCCGTCCTCAGGACGACTTCTCCATTGTATGGACGCAGTGACAGTCTAGCTTGAAAATGTGGATGAAATGGAAGCTCTCACGGTTGAAACACGCTATGCAGAATAGAAGCCAGGCTACAAAATCCATATTATGAAGCTAATTTGTAGTCTGATGGCTTCATCCTCCGCGTTCTGTAGACTATGAGGTGTACCTAGAGGAAGGTTTCTGTAAAGCTGGCAACATCGGACTGTGAGTTGCTTCCATTCCACCAAGGACATAAGTTATAATTAGAAGTGGTACTCATGTTTCATAAATCTAAGCTAAATTTAAGTCTAATCTTGTAACCCTGGGCTGATTCTGAAGAAAATAGTGTGTAGTGGACAGATGTTCAAAAGAAGCCAGGTGAGGTGCTTGTTTCTCCTTGTCTAACTTACTTGCCTAATGATAACGGATGCACAGGAAACACACATTTGATGTAAATACCTAATTTTTCAAGGTCTAAATTTGGGGAAAAATAACCACAAATGTCATTAACAAGTAAATACAGTGGCAAATAAATTGCAATTTTTGCCACTGACAGACTGTACTTTAGCAACACAGGCTCTTTGTGTCTTAGCTTTCTCATATGGCTTCCTTTTTTCAGTCATTCGCCTTTAGGTTACAAAAATAAGTTAGGATGGCAAATGTTTGTTACTAGGTGCACATACAGTACTTAACAAAAAGATTTCTGAATTTAATCAACATTTCTAATTGCTGCTGTGCCAAAGAAGACACTTAGGGCACTTACAGTAATTGTTTTGTTGTTAAAAGAAACATAAGCATGGAAAAGACCCTTTGTTTCTTTGCTGGAGTGCCTGAGTTAGGTATTATAAACCCAGTGCAAAAAATGTTTCAGTGGAAGCCTTTTTTGTTGATAAGCTCTTAAATGCAAAATGACTCTTGTCTTTCCATGGTGAGGAGGCATCATATATATACAGCATGTGGTACAGAGCAAAAAGTAAACAAAAAACAGTAATTCAGTTGATTGAAAGAAAAAGAAGTATATCATTTATTGGTCATTGAATAGAGGACCCAAATTCTGGGGGAGGAGATCACGCCTGGAAGTTTTGTAAGCCTGACTCAAATCATAATTAACATAAGTCTGTGCTTTGGAGGTTAACCTTCATCAGTGGGTAAAATGCTCAGAGGTCTCCAAGGCCTGTCTTGTTCAAAGGTGTGATCTCTATAAACTCACAAATGCATGTTTTAATGGCTGTTCCTGTCAGCACTGGGCATCCCATTCATGTCCCTTGTGAATCTCATTAGGACTTGCAAGGCTGCTTCCAAAACAAACTTTTTGGTACAAAACCCACAGACACTTTCTGTGCACAGTGCATATGCACAGACACACACAGCATATCGCTTCCATGGAGATTTCAAAGCCCCACCCCCATAGCTCCTATGATCACTGGACCATGCCCCAGATAATCTGGATTTAGTAGCTGAGAGAACAACAATTAATATGTTGCATTTATTATCTTTTTATTATAGAAAAATAATATCGTCTGTATTTTAAAATATCTGATCAACATCTACCACCCATGTACACTCTTATATCCCTTTTGTGATACTAATCACAGCGTACACTTCAGACTCCAACTGGAATGGGTTGTTGCACACAGTGTACACAGATACCCATCATGGAGTAGTACCTCCAAGGCAAATTCCATTCATCTGCTGTTCTAAAATGAAGATCCACTGTAGATATTTATTGTTGTTGGCACCATTTTCTTCCTCTGGTTTCTACTGGGGAAAGTTGGAAATATGGACCTCTCCAGAAATATGTCCTCTCCAGGATTACATCAATTTATGTAACAACTGTGAAAATAAGAGGGCTTATTTCCAACTTCAGTGACTCCTTATCAAGCTTACCCAATAAGGCTACTGGAAAAAAAAAAAAAAAAAGTAGTGTCCCCTTTAACTGAAAAATTATTAGTATCAATGCATAAACCAAAGTCCAAGCCAAAAGGCATCATCTTTTTCTATCATTTCTTCTGCACAAGATGTCAAGAAGGCTTGTACCCAGAGGAGCAGACGTGTTTATAATGCTTTGGGGTCCTGGTGATCCCTGTCATTCTAATGGACCATTAAATTCCGTTACTAATGGGCATACATTACAAAGCCAGCTGTAAGGTATTATGAGGTTAATAATACTCTCTAAAGGTCTAGATGTTTATTTAGGCTACAAAAGCACCCTGTTTACAATAATGTGTTAAACAAATAAAATACAAAAAGTATTTTGAAAGCAGTATAAATACAATAGGCTTCAATGCAGAAGCTAACCTGTAAATGATGACAATTCCCTTTGTGTAGTTCTTCCATAATTCCTCTCTGCTGGAGACCTTATTGTACCTTCATTCGAAACGTCTGGTCTCAGCTCTACCACTGACAGTATATTGGCATACAGAGGCAGAGAAAGTCTCTTCCAGAAAATGATTTATAGATTTCTAATGGGGTGTAGGAAAATGCGACTTTTCAATATCCTGCAATCAAAAGACATTCAACAAAAGCTATGTAGACTGTGAGAAAATAAGCAAAATATAATCATCCATATTCATGAAAACACATTAACCCACTTACCTGGAGTATTCAATTATTTCCCTATTTATGGATAATATGTGTGCTATAAATGTCAAGATCAATTTAAAAAGTGAGTAAATTGCCTTTTTATGTCCTGGTATTAACAGTGTCCTGCATGCACGGCTGTCACTCCAAAATTGTTTAGTTTTCTCCTATCATAAAAGCTGCAGCTATTCCATTACAGTAGATGAATAGGAAAATGCACAGGATACTGTCGAGCAGTTAATGGCATACATTCTTTATTTTAATCATTGAGAACAATGAACAAATGTTTAAAGATGCCAGAGGAGACCAGTATAGTCACAGTCAGTTTGACAGTGATGGAAGGAAAGTGGGCTTGTATCTATCATATTTAGTAATATAGAGAGGGCACAGACAGAGGTAAATACCTCTACACTGTTTATGAATTTGAATGAGTAAGGCATATTTTTATTATTTTCTATTATATATCCAGGAACTGCTGGTTAAATATTACACTCATGCCTTCTTATGAAATATCTTTCTGTTAAAATATTTTGGGTACAAAATTTGAAAGGTGAAAGAAATGATGAAAATACCTTAAGCATGGAACCTAAAGAAAGTTGGCTTTGGCTAAATGCATACACTATCGGAAAGCTTTCATTTTTGAGGTAGGTTTCAAATGACTCAAACTCCGTATTTACAAGCACCTTTACTATCTTGTGGCACATCTGTGCAATGCATAAGCAGAAGACTGAATGCCAATTATAGACAACATTTTCTTTAATAAGTGAGAAAATCATTTTGGCAGCTACATTACTGATCCCAATAACATTACCTCTCCATGTCTCTGGTTGAATTTCCATGGAGGATTGCACAGAACAATAGCGATGAAATGAGCTAATCTTCCACATAAATAGAGATGATTGGAAAATGTTTTGTCAAAATTGTGTTAATCAGAAAAAGTCCCTTTTTCCCTTGTATGGTATTTTCATTTCATTTAATTCCCTCCTTCTGTGTTTTTCAAAGAAACAAGAACCAAAACGTGTGTGTAAGTTTATTTGGTTTATTTTTCTAAAAAATGAACATTTTAGTTTCAGATTGTCGTAAAGAAATGCTGTCAATTTCTTGCTATTCTTGGAAAAAATGAACTTTTCCCAGAAAGTACTATGAAAATACTGTTTGTATTATTCCAGCAGCTGCCCATCCCTCTATAACCTGAAGAAAGTGTTGATAGACCCTTTTCAGTTTTCTCATTCTTTTTCTGTGAGAATGATTTTGTCTTTTAATGCATAACTAACCACCAGAGGCACATGATCTTTGCAAGGCAGGTTATAATGGTAGAGCAGCAGTAGTTGAATATTGTGGTGTGGTAGCTTATTTATATGCTTAGGTAAATTATTGATTATGCAAACTGTGGGGTTTTTAGGAATCAGCCTCAAGTTTTGCAAATCATACATAAACCACATTCCTTTGGTTTTCATTTTGAAGTTTCTGAGTGAGACTCCCTTTAATGCTTCATGAGATAGTTTAAAAATGCTCATATTTTCAATGGAAACAAAGAAGGGCATGGTAATAAATTCTTTTATGCAAGTTACCATAAGCTAGTTGTTCCACACTTTCTTCCAGCCTAGCATATGGAGAGAAGTAATGCATGATAAAACTCAGAACAAGGCTTTTTATAGCAGCAGATTTCTTTTTTTTTTTTAATGATAGAACATTTCTAGGCAATTTGTGAATGCTTAAACACAAACGTTTCTTAGGAAAACAAGTTGTATGCTCACAGGACCTGTTTTTTTTATCGTACCAGCTTTTTATTAGCATAACCCATGAGCAGCACTTCACCACTTCCACAACAGATCAAGGCTCTCCTATTTTTCAGACACAACCATGTAAAAAAATGCATACATATTTCAAATACAGTGATCTAGGACAAATTAGAAATAGTTTTGTTGATGAGGAGATTCTTATATTATACTTGTAAGAACACTGTTACTTTAATGAGAGATGGAGTAGCTGCCAGCAAGGTGAAGAGCTCAAACTGGCCCCAGTCTGACTCCAATTTCCTCCATTGGTGAAGATACCTGCAGTTCATATAAACTGGTTCTGAGGTCTGGATTGAGTTTATCTTACTTGAGGCTTTTGACTGATCTACTTTAATTAATACAGAGTTCCATTACCTGTTTGAAAAACAGGGATAATGATGGGTGTCTTCAAAGACAATGCTTTTGAAGGTGTTCCAATTATATAATATTTGGATTTTGTAATAATTATTATAGTCTGACATACAATAATTCTATAACAGTGACTCTATAAGAATTATATATTTTTCTGAACTGAGACTCTTCTGAGATCATGACAAATTTATCTTAGAAACTGCCACCACCAGACAAAAGCAACAAACCTCTCCATTGAGGCAGAAATGTTCCCTGAGAACCACTAAGGGAAGAAGATTTTTGTCACTGCTCATCATAAAATAATCTTTTCCCTCTTGTGTCCCCTGCCACTGTATTTTTCTGGCCTTTTCTTGAGCATGATCATTTAAAGGTCAAGGTGTTGTATTAGGACCATAGAGAATGTAACATAGGAAATGGATATATTGCCAAATTGTGATTGCGTTATGGGATATTGTACCTACCCTGGCTTTAAAGTAACCACTTCCAGCAGCTTCCAGCAGCTTCCCGCAGCTATGCACAAGTCACACTGAGATAAACATCCAGGCACTTGCACTAATTTTGAACAGCCGTTGAGAACTGTTCTGCTTTGGGGATGGCCAGCTCTGGCAGCTGAACCATAATAATCTCTCTCTTATTCATGGTGAAGATAGCCTGTAAAAAGGAAGATGCATATAACAGGACTACTACTATTTCCCAACCTGCACAGATTGTCCCAAATCAGTGTAGACATCTCAGGAACACCATCTCAATTCCACAAATACTAAGAAGATTGATTAACTCAGCCACAGCCCTGTAGGGTTGTGTGGAGCCCACTGAGATCGGGAAATCATGAAGACAGTTTAGTACAGCACAGCATCTGAGCTAATAAGTCCTACCAGAAAATTTTCTTTGGCCCTTTTTATTTACAAACCAAATTGCCTGTCTAAAAAGAATCAAAACCTGACTGTACTGTCAATTTATTTTGGGTACATCTACATCAGAGTCAATTCCAGCAAGGATTTCATGTATCTTAGCACCAGGTAGGTTCTTTGTAGAGCAATCTTAAGTAAATTTGTGATCAAATAGCATGAACCATTTCAGTCTCAGTCCACATTGCGTACCTCCAATGAATTTTCTGTGACCACTCTTCTGAGTGGCTGCAGGAACACAGTAATTTTGTATCAAACCACAAAATATTCCTCTTGCCTACTGTGGACCACCAGGTTCTTGCCAGAGTAGACTGTTATTTCAGTGAGTGATGCATTCGTTCTCCCCCTGCCCACTTCCATGTTCTCCATACTTAAATCACTTAATTTCAAAAGCATAAGAGAAAATTTACAGTTTTTGTAGGACAAGTGCAGAGCCTGATACACAACTGCTGACATTCTCTGTGCTCACATTCTAGACTGTTGATTAAAAGTGTAAGTAGATAGACTGATATCTAGTTAATATGTGCAGAATAGTACCCTTGACTGGCATTTACATACCTTTTAGCCAAAGGGAGTTATGAAGATGTCCCAAATAAGCAATTTATTTCCATCACAAAGATAGCTTCAACGTTTTCCCTTTCATAGAAACAAAATATGTGTACATTATTCTGCACTGTAAAGCAATAGACAAGTTACAAAACTAGTGAAAGTAATCCAATGAATCACAGCTCAGATCCTTTCCACGCTAGGAAACCTACAATCTTCTTGTGGAGTTTTATGGATTGAAGCATGAGATGAAACACTGGTGGATGCCAGACGTTCAAGTCTTGTGTCAGGATGACTTCCTTGGGTTTATGGATGTACCATAGCATTTCAGTATTAATACATTCTGTTAATTTAAGTAATTATATGGTTTTTAAGGCTTAAAATGTTACCACCACCTGCATGGCTATTAGAAATCAGGATTTCCCCATTGAGCGAGTGAGAGTGGCCCTGACTCTGTAGTAACAAGGGAGAAATCTTAGTAGAAAAATCCTAGTATGACCACATCCCTATAGGTCTTTTTCTTGACACTGTAAATGACATTGGACTTCTGCCTTCATTTGTCATAGAATCATGGAATAGTTTGTGTTGGAAGGGACCTTTAAAGGTTCAACCCCCTGCAATAAGCTGGCACAACTAGATCATGTTGCTCAGCGCCCCCATCCAATTTTTGTCCTTAATTCTACTTTTTTCTAATTCTGTTTAGTTCCATCTTTGCCTTAATTCCTTAGTTTGGCCTTAATTGTAACAGTCTTCTGTCAAGGAAAAGACAAAAACTCCCCCCAAAATTATAAAATATTTAAACAGTAGCGAGGACATCTCAGTTTTTAATTTCCTGGCTGTTAATAATGATATGAGTAAATGGCCTAAAGTGGTGTCTAGAGCAATTATTTATTTCCAGGAGTTGTCTGATACATTGATACTTACTGCTCTAACAAATTATTCCATTCAATATTTCTCTCCTGGTCATCTTTTTTATCAAGCTGAATATGTAGTTTTGTGTAACCTACAATTGCTTATGGTATACAATTATTCAAAGGCAAGACACTTCATTTCATGTTTACTAATTATAATTCCTTTCTTCAGCACAGCTATTTCAGATTAAAAATATGCCAGGATTGGGAATTGAAGTAGCCATTGAAAATATTATAGCATCCATTGTTACCAAAGGGTTCATGAGATTTTATAAAGCAATTCTAATGTAGTCATTTGTTTATAAACTCCTTTTCACAACTATATTCCTGTTTTTATCACAAAATGCACTTGTTCTTTTATTTCTTTTTTCTTATTGAAGGAATGAAGTAGTGAATGTAGAAAATAACAGTAATACTGTGAAGACAGCAGGTTATCTTCCACACAGCTATTGGGATTTCAGATCTTCAGCTTTGTTAATTCCAGTCTAGAACAAGACTTTACTTTTCAGAGGTAAAATATTTCATGACTGAGAGAGACAGCTCTGGTTTTTTGTATATCTTTCTCTTTCAAAGCAAAAGGAAGGAGCTATGCCAGGTGACATTGAAAATGTGGTGAGAAGGTGTTCAAGTCTGACAATCCTCTCTATTGTCAAAGAAAACTATTCTAAATTGCTAGTTGGCTGAGCCAAGAGGTTAGAGAAAACTAGAAAGTTTTTATATAGTCACCTTTGAATCAGATTTTATCCCACTTGAACGTGGGTCAGTTCATCTCCAAACAAGACTTCATTGTGAGCAGGTGCATCTGCACAATATTGACTTGACACTTTATCAGAATGTAAGAATACAATAGGCAAGAAAGAATGACGGATTAGTTGGATTGGGAGCTCAGCTGTGATAGGTTGAATTGACTTATTTTCCAGGTGGCAGTATTATAAAGGTCACTTCTCAGCATGAGGCACTCAGCCATGCCTTGATTTTCTGATTATTCCTGTGACTTATATATATTTCATGCTGACAGATGTCACAGAAAAAAAAAAAAAAAATAGAACCAATATAATCACCTAACATCTTGGTTTTTGCAAAGCACCAGTCAGGAAAAGGCACTACGTGATTTTTGGCATCATTTTGGGGACACATTTTTTAAAAGACATCCATTGACACAGAAAGTCATAGAATCACGGAATCACTGAGCTTGGAAAAGACCCTTAAGATTATTGAGTCCAAACATTAACATGGCACTGTCATGTTCACCACTAAACCATGTCCCTAAGCACCACATCTACATGTCTTTTAAATACCTCCAGGTACGGGTGACTCAACCGCTTCCCTGGGCAAACTGTTCCAATGTTTCACAAATCTTTTGGTGAAGAATTTTTTCCTAATATCCAATCTAAACCTTCCTTGGTGCAACTTGAGGACATTTCCTCTCATCCTATTGTCTGTTGCTTGGGAGAAGAGACCGACTCCCACCTCACTACAACCTCTTTTCAGGTGATTGTAGAAAGCCATAAATCCACACCCTCCTTTTCTCTGGGCTAAACAATCCCAGTTCCCTCAGCCACTCTTCATAAGACTTCTATTCTAGGCCACTTACCAGCTTCATTGCCCTTCTTTGGACACACTCCTGCACCTCAGTGTCATTCTTGTAGTGAAGAGCCCAAAACTGGATTCAAGGTGCAGACTCACCAGTGCTGAGAACATAGGGCCGACACACAAATACTACATGCCAAGTTTTTCAAGTAGCTAATTGGCTCAACATAGAAAATTTAAAAGTGTTACCGTGTTTCTGAGTTTCTGGTGACAGGCTGGGTTTTAGAATGTCTTGATTTGCTGGATTGAGGAATTCCCACCATTGATAAATATTCCATACCAGTCAAATTACTTACTGGTTTTATTACAGTAAAAATGCTGCCCTCATTTTTTTGTGAACTTGAAGTCAGAGAGAACTCCACAAATCCCTCATCAAATATTACATAGTCTAATTTTATAGCTATACCTTCATACATTACTGCATTAAGCATGTCACTAGATTGGGGATTGACAAACCGTAAGGTTTACAACAGCATCCTACTGTGATTGGCTGAAAGTCTTGACTCTGACATGTTCTAGGGTACTGTGAGGTTTGTAGAAAGCAACCATCTAAACAAACAGATCTCCTGAGTTCCTCAGAAATTCATCAATATGTCAAGTGGATGTAACTCTTGAGATATAACAGTGATTCTGTAAACTGATAAGGTTGAAAATGGAAATTTAGTATCTAACAAATATTTAATTATATGGAATTGGAAGCATTTATAGCTACAGATATGGTTAGTTATGAGGTAAAACAGGTATGATTGCTAGTGTGCAAATAACACATCAAGAACTGAAATTCCCTTTTGTACTGTGTGTTAATAAGAACACCACAAAATTTTCCAAGGAAAAAAGACCAACTTGTAGAAAGCATGTTGGATTAAATTGAGGGTTTTTTTCATTTCCAGGCCTCCTTGGTTTCCTCTGTAACATTGGGTAAGTCATTTACTTTACCTGACCCCCTACATGCTCAAAATATTATTTTCACATCCACAGAGCAGTTTTGAGGATAAATTCCATTAATAAGAATTAGGCATTTGAAAATTTGGATGTAGTTATACATGTATCTTAGTCCTTAGTTATGTATTACTTCATAAAGAAATCATATTTGGGAGATGGTTTTGTCTCTATCTCAAACCTATAATTTAGTGAGAGTAATGAAACACTAGGACTTGGGTGTTTGCCTAAACTGGAGAATTACATTATTATCAATTCAGTTTCAGTGACAGAGTCGATGCTCACAAGACTGACTACTAAAAAACTGCCTTGAAGACTACAAAAACATTCACTGAGAGAAGAAATTGATGTTGTGCTATCTTAATGAAAAAATATTTTGAGAAAAACAATAAATTAACTCTTTTGTCTATGGAATAGCTTTGATATTCAATTCCCTTCTTCCTGCATCATGACTTTTACACCCAAATACACACCACCCTTCCTATACATCAGTTTGACACTAAAGCTAATGAATACTTTTTACTTGAAATATTTTACTGTGTTACCCTTCTTAAATAACTCATTGGCACACTGTATTGGAAGAGAGGTTTTTTTTTTTTAATATTAAACCCAATTTTTATGGATTCTTAAATTCCATCATTATTTTTTAAATTTGGATCAAATTCCTTTCCTATCCACAATTTTATTCATTATGCAATGTTTTTAAAAGGCCAATATTTAACTTCTTTTTCTCACGCATACTACAAATGGCATAAATATTTTTGTAAAAAAGAGCATTAATCCCTTCTGGAATCCTTAACAGTATAAAAAGCTGCAAAATCTGGTATGTTAAAACAAAATTATTAATTTTGACCAGTACTTACCAGGACTTCTACTCATTCATGTTCAAATATTTCTGAAAATTCATCTAAAAATTAATTGTCATCTATTAATATATAGAATGAAAGCATTGTTTCTTGCAGAATCTTTCAAGTGATATTTTTATGTTCCAGAGTATTTCAGAATTAATACAGAGGATAGTTATAAAGAAAAACTCTAAAGAATCAGTGCAATAGAAACCTTGTGTACCTGAAAATTAAGGACTGTAAAATTGCCATTTAGATACTGAAAATACACAGTTCCTTAACACACATTTTAATTCCTAATTTCACATTCTGTTTAACAGGAAAATAAAGAGGACTAGGAAATAAAAATCTAAAGGTTTTGTTGGAGTTGAACCTTTTTGGCTGAGTCTTTCTGCATAAAGCAGAGAAGGAGGTGGACCTGGTCAGTACACCAGCAGAAGGGCAGATCACAGCATGTTCTAGATTCAGGATATATGTGGCAAACATGCTTTTGGGTAGATGTTTTTCCTCCATCAATGATCCTTTTGTAAGGACAGCAAAGACTGTCAAATGTGCAGACACAGCCCAGACTCCTCCAGAGGTAAGCTCAAAACACTGGAAGCCTTTGTTGATGATGAAAATGATGATAAGCACTACTGAACACTTCTTCTCCCATATGTAGGCTTGTCCAGCTGCATCTCAAAAGGGAAATCAAAATGAGAAACACTGAACAAGGACCTGGCTGATGGGTATCTGCCTGATGGTGCTGGTGTTCTGTCACCTTCAGTTAATGTAGAGGAAAATTAAAATATGAGTCCAAAGGCATATAGAAAGATACCTCTGTATATTTGGAACACATAACTCTGACTTTCTCCATGGGGTACCAACTTCCTGCACTGAAGAGGGTTCTTTCTTTTTTTTCACGGAATCATGGAATTGTCAGAGTTGGAAGGGACCTCTAGAGATCATCTAGTCCAACTCCCCTGCTAAAGCAGGATTGCCTCAAGCACATTATTCAGGACTGCATCCAGGCAGGTCCAGTCCTGAGTTTGCTTGATTGTATTTTTGCTAGCAATTAATTTCCCATCCAAGACTGAAAGGGTTCAAAACCATATCTGCAGCTGTATAAGACTGTTCTAACAAGTGGCTCTTTAAACTATGATTCTGTGCCTGGAAAGGTTTCATTATATCCTAGAAAAAGAGCCCATAAGCAGATAAAGCTCTATAACCTAATAAAGCAGTAGGGTGATGGAGAAAAACTTTTACTATTTTTCTAATGGTAATTTCTGTTCTTTCCAAAAATTGTTTCCTCCCAATAAAATGAACAGACTTTGCAGAGCAAGAGAAACCTATTCTATCTCCCTGTTAGCTAAATGTTTTACCTATTTGTATACTAAATCGTGCCTCTTAACACCATTTCTATCTGTCCAGCTTCATGACAGATGCCTACCATTTTGATTTCTTTTTTTTTAACCTCAAAAGGATATGTAGAAAAAGGCTCTCTAATGTAGCTGGACTTCTAGAGAATTCTTATGGGAGAAACACAAATGAATTCTCAGAGGAATAGTTCTCCATGTTTTAATAATGCTGAATTTTATAGTGCAACAGACAAGGTGCATAATCTTCCAAGAATGTTTTGAAAGAAAACAGACACAACCTGTGTATTTTGAAAAAAGCATGGTCCTAGGAGTGTGCTTAGCTAGTACCCAAAATGAATATTAGGTAGCTCTTAGCTGTGTATAATCATAAAACAACTGTAGAGCTATTCAGCTCTGTAAAAATTAAGATTCTGGAAGTGCATAAGTACAATTACTATGAAAATTCAAACTCAAAAACTGTAATGCCTGGGGACTTTTAGTACCTCCACAGCAGTCAAAAAGGAGTTGGAATAGGAATCTGGAATATCTGGATCCAGTTATATCCTGAATAAAGACAACTAAATTATGCCTGATTCCTACATTTGGTGCTTAAGATATGTTCTAATCCTATTAATACAATTTTATTGCTATATATTTTAAAATTATTGCCTAATGAGTAGTAAGAGAGACCAACCATCTAGTCTCTGATACATGGGACCCTGTCAGTTCTCCGTGACTCCTCACTTGGTGGGAAAGAATTGACCACATTCGGTATGTTAAATAGTTAATGAATAAAATAATAAATTAATATTTAAGACATTTGCCCTACTTCTTGATTTTCTATTAACCTCCTGAATGACTTTGGACTATCACCCCTTTGTCTGGATTTTCTATTCACATAAAGCTCAAAATTATATTGGTGCAACTCTGATGTTTCTAATTACTATTATTTCTTAGATAATAAAGTGTCACAGATGCCACTCTCTAAATTTAATAAAACATGTAAGATGTAATCTGTACCAAAACAGTACATCTGCTGTGATTCCACAATAGTCTGGTCTGCTTTGGAATTAGAAACAGATGTTGCGTTACATTAGAAGGGAAAATCTGGCTAGTAGGAAGTGGGGTAAAAAAAAAAAAAATTATTATTTACCATCACCATCTGCTCTTTAAAACCTTGATCTATATTGGTTTGGTCCTTAAAGACACCTTCCTTTGAAATACTTTAAATTGAGAGAGTTTACACTTCTAGCATTCTGAACAATTCAAGGCATAGGTTGGTACTTTCAGTTTAGTATTTAAGTTTAAACAAGTGAACACGCTGGAATTTATTTTTGTGAATTATGAGAGTGGGAAGCAACTTCAAGTGAGTCATCTGTAGTAGCTTATCCTCCTGAGTCATGGTAGAACTGATGCAAATACTCCTTTGCGGTCACAGGACTAGCTGTGAATATTTCAAATGAGTGTACTTCAGTCAGCTTCCTTGCAACTGATTCTTCTGCCAGAACTAATTATTAAGCATCCTCTCATACTTAATCACATTCTCCCATGCCAGGGCACAACTCCTTTTCTTCTCATCTTCTGACATATAATAATGGCTTGGGACTTCTGATTTCCTTCTTCTAAAATTGTATTGTTTATATTGTGGGATTTTTACAATCTATTTTATAGGGTATTCAAACTCTCTCATTGCTTTTCTCTCTTATTTCACCCTCATGGATCAAATTTTTAAATATCATAGGAAGCTTCCTGCTCTTCTTCTGAGTCCTTGCAGATTTCCATTCTCTTTGAAACAGTATCCCAAAATGTAGGTATTATTTCCAGTAAAGACAACGCAACACTATTATGCAGGTGTACCATCAAGCTTGGTTTACTATGATAATCCTATTGATACAAGCCAATACAGCAACTGCTTTTCTTATGATTGCTGACTTATCCTCAGTTTATGTTAACTTTTATCTTTACACACTCTTTGATGAACCCAATTTAACTGTGTTCTTGAGTTTGATTGTCTCATGTGTGAATTTATTTCCATTTTGTCTTTACTGAATCTTCTCATTTATTTTAGACACATGCTTCAGTTGAAGGAAAGTATATAATGTTTTAACCCCAACCTCCAAAATAATTCAGATCCATTTCTAAGATAACTTTCACATATAAAAGCTATATATGCTTTACAGTACCCTACAAATCTTCAGTGAAATTTTGTTATACATTGGAGTCAGAACTGTTTTACTGGACACTCAATTTGCTATTGGAACATCAGAATCACTTTACTTGATTTCTTAGAGAAGCCCATGTTTACATTATAGGATTTCCATCTAATTCTTTTGTGCCCCATAGCCATATAACATTTTCATATTTTCCCCAGCAAGTGTCTTCAGGTTCCAAGTAGTCAGATAGACTGAAGCCCAATGGTGATATTTCCTCCTTTACAAAATTCCACAGTCAAATATGTAAGAAAGAGACATTCTGCTACTTGCATAACATAGAAGGAGCAACCAGTAGCACTTTCCTATTCAGGCAAACCCTCTGCCAGTCTTTTTCAAATGTCAGTACAAAACTGACAGAAATTTATCCCTCCCAACATCTTGAATTAACTTATCAAAATGCCCCTGCTGTACTAACATCTTCTGCATTATTACTTCTTTCCTCATAGTGCACTAAGGATCACATTCAGGTTCTTATTCCCCTCAGTAGTCTATTTTGCTCCCACTCAAAGACAAAATTATGCAATGAAAACTTTCTCTGCATAAAAAGAGTTCTTATTCCTCTCAGTATTTGTGTCTTATTGAATAGTTAATAGATTCAAACAAACAAACAAAACTAATAGGTCCTATGAAGATGGTTCTTTTTCAGCTTCCCAAAAAATTACTTCTGAAACACACTTAGACAGCAACCGGGTTCACACAAAGATTTTCTTGGCTGCATGTTCATTTCATGAGTAGGTCTCCATGGACCACTTGGTGAATAAGGACCTGGCTGGATGGCAACATTCAAAGGGTTGTGGTCAAAGTGACAGCCAGTGATGAGTGGTGTTCCTCAGGGGCTGGTATTGGGACCAGTGCTATTTAACATCTTTGTCAGAGACATGGACAGTGGGATATAATGCACCTTCTGCAAGTTTGCCAATGACACCTAGCTGTGTGGTGTGGCTGACATGCTGGAGAGAAGGGTTGCCATCCAGAGGGAACTGGACAGGCTCGAGAGGTGGACTCATGCAAACCTCATGAAGTTCAGCCAAGCCAAGTGCAGCGTCCTGCACCTGGGACATAGCAAACCCATGCACAAATACAAGTTGGGCAGAGAAAGGCTGGAGAGCAGCCCTGAGGAGAAGGACTTGGGAGTGATGGTGGATGAGAAGCTCAACATGAGCTTCTGGCAGCCCACATGGGCTGGCAGTGTGCACTGGCAGCCCAGACAGTCAACCTAATTCTGGGCTGCACCAAAAGAATTGTGGCCAGAAAATCATGGGAGGTGAATCTACCCCTCCACTCTGCTCTCATGAGACCCTACTTGGAGTATTATGTCCAGCTTTGAAGTCCTCGATACAGGAAGGACATGGAACTGCTGGAACAGGTCTAGCACAGAGCCACTAAGATGATCAGAGGGATGGAGCACCTCTCCTGTGAAGACTGGCTGAGNCACCTCTCCTATGAAGACAAGCTGAGAGAGCTGGGGTTGCTCAGCCTGGAGAGGAAAAGGCTCTGGGGAGATCTTATAGCACCCTTCCAATATCTGAAGAGAGCCTTCAAGAGAGATGGAGAGGGATTCTTTATCAGGGATTGTAGTGACAGGACAAAGGGTAACAACTTTAAATTGGAAGAGGGGAGATGTAAAAGGTACCAGAAAGAAATTCTTTACTGTGAGGGTGGTGAGACACTGAAACATGTTGCCCAGAGAAGTTTTGGATGCCCCATCCCTGGAAATGTTTAGGGCCAGGCTAGAGGGGGCTTTGAGAAACCTGGTCTAGTGGTAGGTGCCCCTGCCCATAGCAGGAGGGTTGGAACTCGATGATCTTTAAGGTCTCTTCTAACTCTAACCATTCTAGATTCTTTGCTTTGTCTATACTAACATACAGACTGAGATGCAGTACCAACCTTTCAAAAATCATGCCTTACTTCATTATCTTTCCAACTCTAGTTTTAATATGAGTCTTCTCAGGGAGTTTTGCTTAAATATTAAGTATTTCTGAAAATAGAAATGTTCAGAAGCAGGCTCTATTGACAACAAACTTTGATTTGCTCTTGGCTTCTGCAGGCCACCTGTCCAAAGTTCTTGTAAAAAAAAATCTTGTAATAAATTCTTACTGAATCTATTAAGGCACAGAGAAGTAAAGCACTTCCTTACTCCAGCTACCAGTAAAAAAGAAACCAAACCAAACCAAAGCAAAGAAACAAAAAAACCCAAACACACGCAATAAAACCCCCAAAATACCCACAAAGGAGGAAGAAAGTAAGATAAAGAACATCAGCTGTTTGGTTTATGTAGAAAATAGTAAAAACAGAGGCTCTCCTCCCTGAGGAATGAGAGACAGTGGTTAGGCACACCTGGCTGAGTAATTTACTTGATGAAGGACTGAAGTACATTACTGCTCTCAGAAAGCAAAGCAGAAACCGAATCATGGTTTGTTCATTGACCAGCCCCTACACTAATGCTTTAGACAAAGCCAATTGTATTATTAGAGCATATCCCTTCAGAAAGAATTCTAATGTGACCATCACAACTAAAGTTCACAGGGGTCTCCCAGAGGTAACAAGGAATTTTTGTGATGGGTACAATGCCAGATATAGGTCATCTAAGAGAAGCATTAGATTCTCCAAAAAACTAAGGAATTGCTGTAGCAGAAGAATGGTCTGGTTTAGTCCATGTTGTCAATCTGGCTATCAGCAGAACAAGCTATACCATAGGACAGAAGAAACCACACAGAAAAATAATCTAATAGTATGCCAATGGATGGCTGTCTTATTTCAGAATTTCTGCCCCATGAATTTCAGGAAATATGTTCCCTTATTTGCGGAACCAACTGTTACTTACACAATATGGTACATGGGTTATGCATAATTTTATACTTTTATAAGAATGCATAAGATTATAATGTTTATATTTTATATATTTTTATATAATGTTTATATTTTTTCAGATGCATCTCTGAAGGTGGGATTTTGGTTTTGAATTATCTTTAGTATTGAGCAATGCTTTAAAATTGTTATTAAATAGTGATAGAAACAGGAAAATGTCAACAATGGGTACTATGTTTATTGAATGTTCTCTGAGGATAGAAGATGCTGAAAAATAAAAAAGGCAACATTAAGTTTAATTCAGACACTGTTGTCGATTTAACACCAAGTTTGTGCTGTTGAATTCCAGATGCCAATGTCAGAATAACACTATATGTTAAATAATGGACTTTTTTTTCCTCAGCAATAATGCCTGAAAGTAATGACATACCAAGAGGTCTTTTACAAAAGAAATGTATTGAAATTCATGAATTTCGTGTTCAGCCTGAAGAGAATCACTGATGCATGGTTCCAAGGCTCAGCTCAAACTTTTGTATTTGCAGCCACAGTTAATTGCACGTTACTTTTTTAAAAAAGTGCCAAAGCATCTGTTCTGTTCGATGTATATAAGGGCATGAGGATCTAGATCCCAGTGTACATTTTGCTAATAAAGATACCGGAGTACTAAATCTAATCATAGTAAATGCAGGGGAAAATTCAGCTGTAATTATTATAGCACAAATTTTACCTTGACATATACCTATAGTGACCCTAATATTGTCAAAGCACAAAGATTTCCTAGCAAACTTTGGCCTCATGAATAAAATGTTATATGATCTGGCCTACAGTTATTTTTATCAGAATCAGGAACATAAAATATGGGAAAAGCACTTTTCATTCTTTGCATAGAACTTTGACATGATCTGGTCCTTTTTATTTCCAGTAAGTCTCTTGAGATCCTATTCAAAATCAGTTGGGCTTCTTGTCGAATAAATAATATACTCACGATTCATGAAGTACGTATTTTAGATTGAACTGCAAAGGAGAGAACTAAGTCTTCTTTGAATCAACGTGACTGTCCCTGGTAAATTATTCTTCATCTAATATATTCTGTCATTTTATAGAATTTTTAATTGGATTGAGAGATTAGAGTTAAAAAGCATGATAGAGAGGTAAAAAGCATGATAGTCAATAGCTATTCAGGTCTGATTACAAAGTGATTGAGAATATTGACATAGCTTTCTTCTTCCCAAAGTTCTTGTCAACTGTAGAAGGATTTGAACCTTGAACTACAAAAATAGCATTTCTGCTGCTACTCTCAGTGCTAGAAAAAGAAAATATCTTTTGAAGTGATCTGTCCCTTTATGCTTTCTTGAATTCTCAACAAAATTGACATCACTGGTTGATAAAACTTGTTACTTGACAGACGGATCTAAGCTTGGAAGGGTTGTATACCCATTCTGTCCCTACCTACCTTGCGGTGCCCTTACTAAATTTCACAAAGTTTCTGTGTGCTGCTTCTCCTTGTAGATGCCATGAATGTGTCTCAAGACTGAAATACCCTCTCCTCCCAGTTCTGAACTGGACTTTTCAGTCCATGTGTGAAGGCAGAGCTCGAAGCAAGGTTTGGCAAAGGGGCTGAGCTATGCCACTGCCCAAGCTGTACCTGTGGAAAGTAAATGGCTTATTGGCCTCACTGGCATGTAAAACACTCCCAAATTCCATGTAAAAAGTGGCTTGAGCTCACCCCTAGGTTTTACCATGTTTTCTCCTCAGTGACTCCTAGAAAATAAACGCCATTGCTGTTTTCTCTATTATCTGGTAATTATTGTTTAATACCATCTTTTGCATCAACCTTAACCTACAACTTCTGTGCAAGAGCAAAAGCAAAGCATCATGTAATAAGTAGTTATGCAAAGCATTTTTCTATGCTACTACTCTAATTTACAAGATTTGACTGTGCATCCTGTTACTCCTTTATAGCAGTACACATCTGGACCCAGCAGAGGATCCTGGGTGAAATCTTGTTCACAAGGATGATTAACAACCAGGTTCCCAGGCTGTGAAACTCCTTTTGTCTGGACATTCCCAGAAGCCAACCCAGAAGGCTCTTGAACCACATGGAGTACAGAATTTCACAAAGAAAAATGTCATCATACCCATAACCTCTGTTTGAGCTGGAGCAATTTGCTCTTCATCACAACCTAAAGCTGGCTGATAATACAGCAGTATGGCCAATAACCTAAAGGAAGTGTTTAGTGTCCTTTAGCATTTAGAATGGCACTGAAGGTAACCCTACCGAATTAATAGTGGGGAAAGAAGGGGAAGCCTGGTGAGATTTGGCAGGGACTTGCACATAATAATTAGCAGAGGCCTGAGCTGAAGAGAGTCCCCACTGTTAAGTATTTATTATTTGCATCTCAGACAGTGCTGTGAATCCTACCTTTAACCACTAATATTTGCCTGGAGACAGTGTGATTCAAACCTGATAGCAGGCGTTACTAAGTGAACAGTGAACCAGTGTCCTAATAATTATTTGCTGTTGGAGTAGCTCTCTGGCTTTTCAGTAGCAGGCAAACAGCATGGTACAACTAAATGATTGTATGTTAATGACTGCAATAATTTAAGATTAAGCAAGAGATGGTGAACAGTATTCAAGCAGTCTGAAAATCTGTTCAATTGAGCAACCAATTTAACACCTCTGCTGACGGGTTGTGTTTCTGTTACCAGTTGTATGCCTGAGGGATGTATTTATCTGTTTTCTTATTTTAAGGATATGCTATAGCGCTCATTTTAATGTCTTTAAATGACCTCATGCAAACATACATGAATTTCAGATGATCTGGTTGTCATGAGAAAATAATAAAAGTATGACATTTTTATATCACTGCCTGTGGATTTATGTGCATAGATTTATTTGACCTACAGGCAGAGAGGAATTGAAACAATATTTTGTTTGACTTTGATATTTAGAAATTATATGAGAACTGGGGATCTGATAGGCACTCTCCAAGACTGAACATAGACTTCTGAACTGCACTTCATTTCTAAGACATAACAAACCTAAATAATTAATTTCCCTTCCTCTCATGAATGCATAGTCAATAACACTTAACAGGTAAAACTAAAAATAGGACTATCCCAACACAATAATTTACGGTGCTAGAACAGTCTCTTTGGATGATCTTTTCTTCTACACTTTCTACTTTAAGCATTTAAAGATGGACCTTTTTAAACAAAGACTGCAAGTCAGTGAGGACTTTGTTGGACAAGGTAAGTCACATTGATCTTTCATCAACACTGTACATCTGCTGTATCTTTTAAAGTCTGTGGATTAAGATATATATCATGGTTCTTACTGAGAAATTATAAGAACATTGTTTTTAAGTCCTTTCAAATTTTTAAAAAAATCTTTCCAAAGCTTGTTTTTTTCTTTTTCATCCTGTGTTCTTCCATTACTTTTGCCTCTCAAAATCTGTGATATCTTAGGGGACATGTAATTTGTCTGTACCATGTTAACACCTGGCAAAATAATGTGTGGCATATGGCCTAATAGCTTATGAACACACAAAGGCATTTGGCTTTGCATGACAAATTAATTTTAAATTCCTGTGTAAATTAGTGGCAAGGGGATGTGATTTTACAGTTCACATAGATATCTCCAATCGCAAATTAGAGTTTAAGGCCAATGAAGTATCTGCCATAACAGGAAAGTATCTTGCTCACTCTGTCTGCATCTGCTGATAATTTCTTAACAGGCTTGCTAATGTAGGTGACTTTTTCTATGTATAATTAAAAAAAAAAATAATCTGTGATCATGCTAAAGCATGTTAATGATAATAATAATTCACAACCAATTTCCATTTTTACATGATACATTTGCTGTGTAAAATAGCAGTTCTAGCTAGTACGTGACCTAGCCTAACACAGTAGCATTTAATACAAAAGTTTTTTATTAGCGAAGGGAAATAAAAAAGAGAGAGAGTTGTTCTTTCTATCCCAGTTGCTTTCCTAGGACATTTGAAAGAACCTCATGCATAGTAATTGTTTCCTTTCTAAATTCCTTCACATCACCCTTATTATGCAAATCATTAATATTACATGTGCATTTGATTGCAGGACAAATTCTGTTTTCTTTTGAAAAGGCCACGGCAAAACAATATTGCACATATTGTTCTATTTTTACTTTTTAAATATTCACATTTAAAACACAATTAATTATTTGCTAAAGTTAAACAATTTGAATATGACTCAAACAAGTGGACATCATCCCTTTAATAAGCTACATACTGCTGGCCTGCTTGTCAGGGTTATAATACTTCACCACCTTGTCTTTGCATGATACCTTTGGAAAGAAGAACCTAACTTCTTATTTAGACACTAATTTGAGTTTCCTGAGTTGGAAATGCTGCTGTGTTCATACTCCTCCTACGAGATGTATTTTATAACCTGTTCTCACTTCTGACAGGGTGATCACACAAAGTTTGGATGAAAAGCTGACCCAGGACTCAGGCTCCTTCTCATTTTCTGGGCTGGCTTTCAAATCCTCTGAAGAAGTTACCTCACCACAGGTAGGAGATGAGAAATTTGAAGGGTTGTTACACTCTATCAATACTGATGGAGGGCTGGTAGAAAGCTATTGGGCACAGCAGGGCATAACTAGAAATCCACTCTCAGCTCGATGATCTTTTCATACAGGCCACAGAGCTGCTGCAACCTCACAGGCAGGGTCACATTTTTCAGACTTTCTCTCTTTGGTTGTGAAATAAAAAAGCCAACAAGACACATACTTTTTTCGAATCACAGAGTGGCACACTGTTACATGAAGAATATAGCATTATAAAGGAAAGCATAAGAAGACTCCTTATTCCTGCAGTCCTTCCAGCTTCCACCCAATCCTTTTTTGGGCTTTTGCTTTTCAATTTCTGCTTTAAAAGTTGTTTTCTGCTTTTCTGCCAGCCTATTAGACCACTGCAATTTTTTTTTTTATTTTAACCTGACACCCTTGCCACCTTGCCATAGTGTGCTCTCTGTCTTTTGCTTTGGATTTCTGTCTTTTGTATTTCTTCCCCAGTTTAATGTTCAGCTTCAGAAATTTTATTTTCCCAATCAAACCTAGACTTTAGCTGCAGCTCAGACCACCACAGTCCTTCAAGTCCTCATACATTCTGCTACTTGCCTCATAGGTCACCTTTTGTTGCAAGCTTGAGCACATCCATTAGGACTGTGCTAAAGACAGGGAATTTGTGTCACTTAACTGGCAGGAGATGACAGCCCTGCAGGCACAGTAGCCAACGTGTTAATTGGAGGGATGAAGAAAGTTCATGGCCAGCAGAGAAGAGACGGGTTGTCAAGGGAACAGGGTAGCTTTTCTGGTGGATTCTTTTAAATTGGGGAAATAAAATTTTGCTTGTTTTGGTGGCAGACACTTTATGATTTTTTTTTTTAACAGGTGTTATCCAGATATTTCATTGAGAAAGATGTATTTCAGAGAATCTTTCAAGCAAAGTATTTAGAAGATCAGCTGAGCATTTTCACCCATCCAATGCCCTTGAAAAGAGGACACTGCCAAACCTCTTCATTTCTCTTGCTCTTAATTTATGTCACATTTTCAGTTTCTGCAATTTATTTACTGATATGTGTTTTGCTAATGGAATAATCATTAGATCCACAGTTCCTTCCTTCCTGTTTTGGCATGCAAATCCCATACCAGGACCACTCAATCCCATTTTAATACCAGTCAATCCCGAGAGAGGCATTGAAGTGAGGGCCCTAGCCAGCTTGCTTGGACTGTCTTGTCTAGTCTATAACCAAAGTAGTCAGTGGCTGTCTGGAAGAAGTTTGCTCCACACCTGAACTTAGACAAAACCTGTCCTTTCTACCTAGGGCTCTTTGACCACTCCCATAGTACAAATCTTCAATATTAGGTGCCCAGATGCACATTTTACTCCTTCTTCTGTCATTTCTGTCTTGTTAGCAGTGTTGTTTCTCCAAGCTTTTGAAGCATAGTCTACTTTATGGTTCACATTCAGCCCTGGTCTTAAAGCAATGCAACTGTGAGTAGTTGCTTAAGAAGCTTCCTAAGCAGCTTTCAGGAGGCCTAGGAACATCAGCTCAAATTGTGGCTGATAGTAATGGAGAAGAGAGAGTTTTCTTTGGATTTATGACTGCTTCATCTAGGTTATTTACACTTTTAAAAAGCACTTATTGACATGAAAACACTTTCATAATTATATGATAAATAAGAATACTGACTGACTTTGAACTAAGATACAACTTCAAAGGCGTAAGGAACTTCTTATGGTATCGAAATGTCATTTTCCTCATGATATAGGAGCTGTTGTCTCCTGCATTGCTGTAGACTGCCATTCTTATACCCCCAAAGGTATACTAATCAATTCTTAAACAGTCTTGCATCATCCGTGTTTTAGATGTCTGAACTACTGAGTGATCTTTGTAGTAGACACATCTGAAAAAGCAGCATTCACAATACTTATGCATAATTTACAGTATAATTCTTTACACTTATCTAGCACCTTTCAGCTCAGGATTCCAAAGCTCTTTGCAAATATTAATTAATTCATCCTTCCAGTGTTGCTTGCAGATAGGGGATATTAGTATTCCTCAGGAGAGGCAGTGGTCAAAAAAAAGTAATGAATGTAGCCTTAAACAAGTCACTGTTGCTCTGCAGCTCTATTTTTTCATAAGCAAAATGGAGATAAAATAATAGAGTAACTCACAAAAATGTTATTAAGAATCATTATTTTAGCTTTCAAGAGAAATCTGAATACTTTTAGTGCAAAATATTATTCTTAATGTGAATGATCAGCAGCATAAACTTGTGAAAGTGCCAACTTTTGCATTCAACTACTTGAATGGTAGGAACTGGTCACCCAGCCCCTAGTCACTTTTGAGGGCCTGTGTGAAAAACTCATCATTAAAAAGGAGTGTATATCAATCCCTCCCAGTCCTGTGCTGCTTACAGCAGGAATTCATGAACCTCATTTTGTTTTTTTATTTTTAAATACAATTGTTCCAACTTGTTCCTTGCCCATTTTGCTTTTGTCCTTTAAGACTATTTTCTCCTTTGGAAACCAAAGAACTGGCATTAGAACTCTCCATTTTTTGAGTTTCTGAGAGCATTTGACACTTAATCAAGTCTTGCTGCTCCCAGCTCCCTTTATTATGATAATGTATTATACCAAACTGAAGATGGCAAAAAGAAAATTACTTGGATGATGTCTTAAGACATTAAACTAAGGTCTGCTCTCACTGAGGCCCATAGCAACACTCCCATTATTTGCTTAATGCTGATGTTGTATTCTCAGCCACGTCATACAGCAAGGAACAGCCAGTCACACAGCGCTGAATATATTAAAATATTAGCAGAATTAGATACTTGAATTCCTTGCTGCTATGGTGTTCTAATTTGATATTTGATGCCTTGTTAAAATGGAATTTCCTTGTCTAATCCTAAAAAGAGCTATTCCCATGTCACCTTCTCAAATATTAAGTTGGGACACTTAATTTTAAAAGAATCCCGTTTTCACACTTCGCTTTCAACTGACTGGTGAATAAAGGAGAACTTTTAAACTTGAATAATCCTCCCTCTGGCAATGCTGTGTTTCTGTGGTAGCCCCAGAGGGCAATCTTTATTCCAGTGCAGGTGCACATTCATTGAACTTTCATCTAAACTTTGGAGTTTTCAGTTCCAGCTGATCATAGTTCTTTGAAGGTACACAGTCATTTTTGTTTTAACAGGTAAGACAAATGACAGGGAATTTACCTCTTGTTATCACATAGGGAAACAAATTAAGAATAACTTCCAAAACTATTTTAGACTTTTTTTTTACTTATAATTCAAGGTTCTCATCTCCTAGTACATTAACCAATGACAGTTTTTGTAGCCATATTTTAAAATAATTCTAGCGTGGAACACATAAACTGTGTTTATCACTGAATCTAAAAGGCTACATCACTGTAATGAAGCGAGGAAAGAAGAAATAAGCCATAAGACTGACTTGTTTCTGGAGACAAACATTCGTTTATTATTAGTGTTGAGCAATTATAAAAAAAAAAAATATAATACTGAAATGCTATATAAGATTTTTGTATTATCAGCATAATCAATGTAACTCATACAAGAAATATAAATGCAGAGCTAATCAGTATGTTAGCATTAAAACAGCAGTATTAGATACTTTCTTTATGTAGCTCTATTTACATTCACATGTAATAACATAATTTGTTAACAACAAGAACGTTTTCTGTGACTTAGATGCTATTGTGGTTTATGATTCTTAGGATCATAAGTTGCAGTTGCAGGGGCTCAGCATCTACAATTTTCCCTCAAACACATTACTTTTGATTGATTTTACCTTTGTGCAAAATGGGCTTCAGACTACATAATGGAAATAGGACTCATGGACGGCTGAGGTTTTCACCTTGTTTCTCACCTTGTTTCTTGTTTCTTGTACTCACTTTAGCGAGTCAGGCAACTCTGTTTTGCTTGATTAAGTAATTCACTGAAATCCAGAGGGAAAACCTGCAGCTCGTGTAGGCATTCCAAACTCTCTTTATGCCAGCCTGATCAGTTACAGATAATCTCACAGCTAGAGACTGCAAAAAGATATATTATGGGCCTAAGACATACACCGAAGATGACAGAAATATGGCTTATCTGCTATTGGTGTCCAAGCTGGATGGTTTGAAGCTCACCTGGGTTTGTGCTCATGAGACATCCAGTTTGGATTGCAGAAGTCCCTGGCTTGTCATGACACAAAGGGTCTCAAAACTAGTGTAACAAGGATGCTACATGGAGATTCAACCCTGGGGGTAGAAGTCTCTGCAGGATCTTTGTGACTTTTCTGGCTCCATGGGCTCCATTGGAGTCCTTCAGTGTTAATCACTGAACCTGGTGGAGACTTCCAGACAGCATTTGTGAGGCTTGTGAGTTCTAACACATGTGGTCCTCCATGTGTTAGAACTAGATCAAACCCCACAGAGCAACGCACCTTTGGTCTGGATCATGCCTGGGCAAATGTCCTCTCTGTATAGGATTTGTGCTGGCTATGCACTTTTACACTGGTTTTAAGCCAATTAGAAAAGAAGAGGAAAGAGCCTGATCTGGCATAAAGTTGGAGAGATGCAGACAGATAATACTTGATCTGGCAGGCAGCCTGGCAATATGAAGTTAGTTTATTAATATTTTAAAATAAACTTGAGTCAGCAAAGTAAGTATATAAGCGCATCAGTGCCTTTCATTGTATGCCTGCCATATTTTCGATACAGCAGCAGGATAGGTATGTCATTATCATGGATATAAAGGACCATACGCATATGGTTCAGAAGTAAGTCAGAGAATATAAGTTTTTGCAT
The DNA here is from genome assembly GCA_013400055.1 of Nycticryphes semicollaris. NCBI lineage: Eukaryota > Metazoa > Chordata > Aves > Charadriiformes > Rostratulidae > Nycticryphes > Nycticryphes semicollaris. The sequence continues at coordinate 1,204,727 of VXBJ01003447.1, forward strand.
AACTGATTTTCCCAATTTTGTCACTAATACATGTCTTCCTAGGAGGTAGACTCACAAAGCGTCTTTCCAGAGACTTTCATTGATGCACACTGGAATTACTGAACTCAGTATGATTGCTTTGTCCTCCTAGTTGTACCAAATTAAACTTTCCCAAACTTTTTCTTTTTCTTTACTGTAGTACAATGAGCAAATATTATTTTTTTAAAGTCCTAAACTCATCTAAAATGTAATTTTGTTCCTGCAAGGACAATACTTGTTATTGATGCTACAGTTTCACACCAAATAAGACACACACAATTTTTTGTTTACTGTCTTTATCCTCAAATGTTTTTAATCACCCTCCTGAATTCTAATGCTGATATTTCTTAACACGGAATATTTGCACACACAGACAGATAAGAAGACACAGACATATGCATGCTTTCAGATGATTTAATCTTAATGTGACAGTTGACTTTGTTGTCATCTTACTTGGCTTTTAAAGATTCAAAGCCTATTCCAAGATGCAGAGCTTTGCCAAAAGTGATTGTATCTTTCACAACCGGGAGAATCTGCAACTGTGTTCAGAAACTTTTCTAATTCTGTAGTACTATAGTCTGTTTCTGTGAACCTCAGTGCAATCTCCCACATCATTTAGCAATAACGCTGGATGAAGATGTTTTCAATTCAATGTGTCTTGTAAGGCAGGTGCCAGGCACCTGACCTGAATTTTTCAAGTAATTAATGTTTAAAGTCACTTGCTAGGAGAGGGTAATCTAATAGAGGCAAGGTATGTCCATTTATAAAATATGCAAGAAAAGGGAGTGTGTAAATTAATTACTAGTCTTTGGAACCTTTGTGAATAGCTATTTTTACTGCGTCATTAAAATTTATGTGGTTATTTTACTTTTCCACATGTAAGCTCTTTATTATAGAAGTGGGGGATGGGGAGGAGAACAAAAACCCTGAAGTGCTTGCCTTCCAGCAATTCCAATATTTATGACTCTGGTGATACCAAGAAATGTCAACATGTTCTAAAAATAGTCTGGTTAAGATATTGTATATGTACATGCAAATCCATTAGACTGTGGTTGGATTCTGGAATGAACACAGAAATTAGTTTCTTCTCAGACTTTTGTCAAGACCTCATTTTTTTTTCATATTCTTATCCAGCTACATTGGATTCAGACAAACTTAGAAAAACAGGGATGAAAGATATCTCAAATGATCAGCTGTCCAGTGCTTGCCCCAAGGCAGATTCTCTTACACCTAGGTCAGTCCTGAACAGGTGCTTTACATAAGCATTTGTGAAGACCTCCAATGATGAAGACTCCCTTGTAAGACTCCCCAGGCTATGTGTTAAGATCGCTAGAATGAATTCAAGTGAATTTCAAACTATTCCAGATGTGAATTTGGCTCTGGACTGAAATCTCCAGAGTGTTTCAGTGTAGAAGAACAGCTAGCTGTGTTGGAGCTCTGAGAAACCTTCTCATGTTCTCATTATGTATGTGCAAGGCTGAGAGACATTCACATTCCCGGCAGTGAAAGCATTCTCATTCTCCCATTTTTACAAATACAGCCATAACCAGCATAACACCTCTTCTCCTCTATCTAATGATCTTCCTTTTGGTTCCATCACAAATAGCTGGGGGGAGAATATACAATTACATCCTGTGAAAGCATGTCAGGCTCCAGCCATTGCATTGTACGTGAAAAACAGAATGAGTCATAAGAAAAGGAAAAACCACAGAGGATCCAACAGATTTTTATTCATTTTCGCCTGCACTTTTGTAAAAACTTTGAAAGCTTGACACAAAGATGTTCCTTATTCAATTACAGTCCCGTACATCATGATCATGAGCTGTGGCCACAAAGCTGCACCAGCCAAAAGCTTTGGTTCCTTCCAAACCTCTCTTGACGTGGCTGCTTCCTGAACAGCTCGATTACCAAGCCTCCTTCAACAAAATATAAATAACGTAAAGACACCTAAGATAATTCCCTGGTAATGGGCCCAATTGGAATGGAACAGCCTGTGTCCATACTATTAATTATCTTAATTTTCAGAGCAAAAATGTGTGCAAGGCATCTGGAAATGATCAGGGAACAGTATTCCGTAGTCATCCTAGGGAGAAGTTTGGAGAATAATTGTGACCAGAACTCTTCTGAAAATGTAACAGCATAGACATATGGGTAACTAATGACTACTGCGCTCATGGAGAAAGCATCTTACTCCCATAGGTATGAAAATGTTTACTTGTTTACTGTGCTTTCTCTGAGCCCTCATTTCTAAGCTGCACCTTATGGCTGCTCTAATCAGGTGTAGAAAAAGTAGAAAGATAGATAGATAGACAGGCAGATAGACACATACATACAGACATAGGCAGATAGACTGAAGGATCGTAAGAGCGTATTTTCTTCCCCAGAAAGGGAACTGACTTGTAACAAATCTAATTTAAAAATTCTTGTGGTTTGCCTGAGTTAGACCTGACCCTCAGGGCTGACATACAAATGAAAGTTAGTATTTCTGATTCACATTAGTGCTGTGGGTTGGGAAATCCTGTCGCCTCAAGTTTTGTAATCCAGGGACAAACTTTTCTGAAATTTTTTGGCATTGTGATTTGGGATTTCCTATTAGCCCAGTTTATTAGGGAAGTGAGATAATTCAGCTTTAATGTTTTTCTCTTGGGGGTCCTTTTCGGCGACGCCACAAGAGCCCCAGTAGCGAAGGGTACATCTCAGCCTTTTTCCCCTCTCCGGGAAGTGTAGTGCTCTTCCAGTCGGACAACCAGCGCCGGCCGACATCTGTGCGTATTGCTTATTCCCAGTGCTCCCATGGGAGCTGACTGTAAAGTCAATTCTTTTTAAGTTGAGCTCTGGCTGCCCTGAAGTAGAGAGCAACTAATGACCTCAGCCAGGTACATCATTCTTTTCCGCTTCTCTCCTTATTCAGCTGTTTTAACCAGCTATACCAGGGAACAGGAATCTTCCTCTAATATTGTGCACATGAGAAATGTTAAATAGCAAAGTTTAAGGTCAAGCAGACCTGTATGCCCACAATGTCATCAGCCCTTTTTTACTGATTTTTATATCTGAGATCTTCTATTCTACAGGATTAAAGAAAAACACTACAACAGCACAAAATGGAAGATAGTATTTAAATTATTAAAGCCCTTGGCTGAGGTTTTCAAAGGAATGTACTCTGAGGGAGGAGAAACCCAGAAGCTGTATTGACTTTAAATAATTCTAGTATTCCAATTAGGAAAGCTGTGAGCTTTTTGTTTCTTAGCTGCCTGAAGAGACTGCAGAGCTTGGAAGGCTTTTTAAAAATCCCTATAATTCTGATTAGAGGCTTTTATATTTACTCCTAAGGCAACACCTACGTAATATAATTGTTTGCAGTTATCTTTGGTAGCAAGAGATAGTAAGAAGGCAATTGGAGTTGTTCAGTAAGTCCAACAGGCTACCTGGTAGAGAGAGACTGAGTAAAAACATCAGTAATGGCTGAACAGGAGACGCAAGTGCTCCAGAAAGGCCCCAGGAAACAAATTCCCTGTGGTGCGCTGCCTCATCCTCAGAGCAGGATTATTGCCGTTGCTCAGGAAAACCAAACTATATAAGGATGAGTATAAGCAACAATACGCATCACACCAGGGATTTTTTCCCTTAACAATCCTGAGGTTGAAATAAATATACCGGTTTTGTTAACTAGAAATTCTATAGATTGACATGTTTTTCCCTATCTTAGACAAATTTACAGATATGTTTTGTGGGAAAAAGACTGGTTTTCTAAGTGCTCTAGAAGCTGATGAGCCTTCACTTCTGATTGGAAGCTTTGAGTACTAAAGAAATGCTATTAATTATTTATCTGTTATTATTATTATTATTATTGCTGTTGTTTTATTATATTGCCAGTTATTACCATGCAATAGTAGATATTATGGTTATAATGTATCACTATAGTATAACTATCAACAATAATAAATAGTAATAATATGAAAAAAATGTATTAATAATATTAGCATTGATATTAATGACAACCTCCAAGTGTGAACTAACAACAATTAATAAGAAAATTCTTTATGAGCCAGAATTTCATCCTCATAGTGGTGACTCAAAGTCACAGGACTTCTAATGCTAAAAAAATCCAAGCCACTTTTTGAGAAATACACTTTTAAGTTTACAGAACTAAAGTTGAAGTAATCTGGCATGCCATATTATATCAGAAAATATGCAGATGTCAATGTACAAATCGCTGTTAGGAAAGAAATAAGCCTCTGTGATCAATGACAGGACAGTTTTTTCTTAGGATGTCTTCTCAGGGTCAACATTTTTTAAACAAATATCTGTTCTTCAAGATTGCAGTTGGAGCTTAAATGTAAAATTGTGTTTACACGTTTGATTAAATCACCCATGCAAAGATATTTTATATTTTCGATTATTTCCCTGTTCGATTACTTTCTTATTGAGAGGATCTTGATGTGTAGCCCATGAATCTTAAAAAAAAAAAAAAAAATTGAAAAATATGTGTCTGGAATTCTGCTGCTTATCTTTAAAAAATGTGTCCAGCAGAGCACATGGATTTCTGGCAGGTCCCATGGGATGGAAGAACTCTTCCATCAACATCTTAATTCTTAACATAACAACGGCTAAATATCAATGGGTTTAATCATTTAAACTACTACACCTTTTTATGTGGTGGGCAATGCAGGTACACTCATCAGGAATGTGTTCATCCTGGTAAAACAGGGGCCTTGATCTTGCCTCATTAAAGTGAGTGGCAATTCTGCTGCTGATTGTGCAAGGAACAGATTCAGGCAATCAACAATCAACAGAGAAAAAAACATTTATGCCACTAAGATGTTAATGGTTTTGATTTTCTCTCAAAGGTATATTTTTTGGCTGGCTTTACTTAAGAAAAAAACCCATAAACATATTTAACTGAAAGTATGTATTTGGGTCCTACTGATTTTTAATGGTATTCAATTACTTGCTTAAACAATTTGGTAATGACAATCTCTAGTAGGAATTATAATGTAAAAGTGGGTTGAACAAGTAAAAATTTCCTTTTAGGTATGCCTGTGTGAGGTAAAAGTAAATACTTCTCTAACCTGCATTTATGCCTTTCCAGTATTATCAACACATTGCTTATCAAAATATGCATTGTTTTCTACCTCATAAGAAATAATAAAATTAATTTTGCTGAGGGAAGAAATTTAAGGAGTAGATATTTTCATTAGATGACCCTTTTCTGCATGGTTCTACAGCATCTGATATTTTTAGATACTACATGTTTTTCCTCTGCACAAAAGGTCCAATGCAAAACAACAGCTTGTCATTTTGTTGTATGACAAAGCTTTCCATTTATTAAAATGGGAGGTCTTTAGGATGTTGAATTTAATATATACTTTAGTACGTACGCTTTAGTAAATAATGGGAATGGGGAAGTAGAGTGGTTACAGTTCTGAAAGCGTGCATGTGCTGCAAAGTCATATCTACTATCCAAACTACCAGCTTTTAATGTATTAAAAATAAGTGTATCAGCATAATTATTGCTGTTTATTTCAATTTTAATGAGGAAACAAACATAATAATGCATTAGAAGAAAGAAGGCTGACAGGTGTATTAACAAACAGGCTTACAGAGAAACAGATGCAATATTGTTTTCAGCAGGGAGTTAGAATAACAAAAATAACTTAAAATTAAGAAATACCTAGTCCACATAATCATAGAACCATAGGCTCACAGAATAGTTTATGTTGGAAGTGATCTTTAAAGGTCATCCTTTGCAATGAGCAGGAACATCTTCAACTAGATCAGTTCGCTCAGAGCCTTGTCCAACCTCACCTTGAATGTTTCCAGGGATGGGGCATCTACCATCTCTCTGGGCAACCAGTGCCAGTGTTCCACCACCCTCATTGAAAAAGATTCCTTCCTGGTACCTGGTCTGAATCTACTCTCCTTTAATTTAAAACCATTAGCCCTTGTCCTGTTGCAACATGCCCTAATAAAATGTCTCTCCTCATATTTTTTGTAAGCCTCTTTTAACTATTGAAAGGCTGCTATAAGGTCTACCCACAGCCTTCCCTGCTCCAAGCTAAACAATCCCAGCTCTCAGCTTTTCCTCATAAGGCATGTGTTCCATCCATCTGATCATTTCTGTGTCCCTGCTCTGGACCTGCTCCAACAGGTCCATGCCTGTCTTTTACTGAGGACCCCAGAACTGGATGCAGTACTCCAGGCAAGGTCTTATCAGAGTGGAGTAGAGGGACAGAATCACCTCCCTTGACCTGCTGGCCATGCTTCTTTTGAAGCAGCTCAGGACATGGTTAGTCTTCTGTGCTCTGAGTGCACATTGGCAGCTCATGTCCACTTTATCATCCACCAGTACCCCCAAGTCCTTCTCCTCAAGGCTGCTCTCAATCCATTCACCCCCTGGTCGGTATTGATATTGGAGATTGCCCTGACCCAGATGCAGTACCCTGCACTTGGCCTTTTTGAATCTCATGAGGATCATGTGGGCCCACTTCTCAAGCTTGTCCAGGTCCCTCTGAAAGGCATCTTGTTCCTCAGACGTGTCAACTGCACCACTCAGCTTGATGTCATCCACAAACTTACTGAGGGTAGAAACCAAACCTTCTTAAGCCATACTCAAATATCTTAAAACATGTCCTTCATCTATCTGAGACCACTAAGAGCCACTACAGTACGGACTATGTTATGGGGTTTTTGTATCATTCTCAGTAACTATAAAATGTGTTATTTAAAAGGAAAATATCCTCTGTAATGGAAGCCAGCCAAGCAGTGTTGAAAGGCAAGGGAGAGCAGCTCTTCTCTGCCAGATGAAGTGTGACTTTCCCTGTGCAACAACCAAGTTATGTATGTCCAGCCTATGGCAAGGGCATAGGAAATTCTGGCTCTTTTACATAGGGGTACAGGAACTGTGGAAGTCACCTATGTGATCATATTCCAAGATCACAGGTAATATTTGAACTGAATATACAAACTCTGCAATGTTGGAGACGGGTTGTAAGTAGAAAGGGAATGTGTTGCAGTTTTAGCTCACATGCCAGGAAGCTGTTATCACTGAGGTATATCCCTGGGCTATCCTGCAAATAAGAATTAACCATGACACCTATCTAATGTCCCAAATTTATACCTACCCCTGTAGTTACACATGCAGTTAAGAGGCATTTCATCTATGTTTATTTCACAGAATAGGTCAGCATAGATCTTCCAAGATAGATGAGTACAGAAGATGCTTCATCACGAAAGGATCTAAATACATTAAATTATTGGAAGCACAATCAGGAAAGTTGTAGACATGCATTTAAATAGTTTGCTTCAGTCCTTTTTCTCATTAACAGGAACTTGATTGATTTGATCTCTGTAGCTGCATTTGTTATGTTCAGTAAAATAAAAGGGCCAAAGAAACTCACTTTTTATATGAAAACTCACAGTTTTCAGAGAGAGATTTCCACTTTATGTACTCTAATGCCCGAATCTGGATGTGTACAAAGAATGTGAGTACGTAGATAAAACTTTTTGTAGCAATCAAAAAGATATCTGTCATTTGAAGGGTCACCCAAAGTCTTCCTCAACTGTGTAATGTATTTTTCATATATATTTTTCTTCTATTTATTATGGTTACTTAGGAAGTCAGGGATTTTTAAAAATAATCTAGACAATTAATTTTGCAGACAATCTAGAGACCCATATTCTAGAAAGAGTTTAGGAAGGAAATGGTATATTTGGCATTCACAGTGTCTGCAGCTTGAAGAGCCCTGTAATTTCTAAGTCAGACATTAGCTTCAAAGAGAAGCCTTTCACTGAAAAGTTGTATTGGGAGAAAATAAATACTACAGACTTCAAGAAAAGATTTTGTTTACTTTTTCTTAAATAAAGTTCTGAAAGCAACAAAACTTATGTCACTGTGCTTGAATATAAATACCTGTCCACATACTCACTCCTCCCAACAGCCAATGTTCCATCCTTTAATTCATCTAATAATTTCAACCAAATTTGACAGAGCAAAAAAGCCATGAAAATAGGTTGTAAATAGGAGTGATCTTATTGATTGTGGCTGATAATGTGGCTGTGATATGAACTCATCCTATTAGACACTGAAGAAACTAAACCTGTTAGGTGACCTAATAATGTTCAGTTCACAGGCGAAGCTTTAGCTGGAGAGACCTGTGTTTTTTCACTGCTATTTTCTTTTTTTCTTCTGAATTGGCTTGCCTCTCCCAGCAGCTACTACTGGCATTCCAGGGTTCTCGGCCATTCCTGGCCATCTGCTTTATCCACTACCCTGTATCAGCAGCTCTAGAGTCTTCCTCTCCCAACACTCAAGAACTGCAGAAACTTCAGTCATGCAGCTTGTCTAAGGTGTCCTTACTGACACAAGGTGGCAAGTAACAAGCATAGCAATTAAGTGGTATGTAAGCAATGAGATGAAACCATTCAATAGCCCAATGACTGTTACTCATGACTGTAATACATTTGGCAGTTCTTTAGACACCATACTGGATGTTCTTCTACTGTATCAAGTATTGCTGAACCAACCTGTCATTACTGTAGATTCTTTCGCTCACGTATTAGTCACTATCAGCATTAAGTCTTTAATTCGTGCATTAGGTGACATACAGCTCAAATGTTGAGAGATTTCCTAATCTGTTTTCTGCATCTTCACTTCTCTTTAGGTAAACCTCAGTGATCCTGTTTAGACAGAATGATTGCTGAGCTACCTACTTCAGTCATCATCTATACATTCCACAACTTCAGCTACACCATGCAGAAACTTAAGATTCCCATTTTCATTTTCAGATATCTACTTCAAGTGTAATTCTTGAGCAGATTTTTTTTTATATTTGCTTTATCCTAACTACGTATAAGCCATATGTATATGTCTAGCAATTTAAAAATCAGGTAGTGTAATACTTTTCCACATCACTGCTGAGATAAAATACCTGACTGTAGCACTATGTATAGTGTTAATAAGCACTAACTTGGCGCATGTGATGCCAAGTTAAAGAAGAGATATTATGACTAAATTTGGGTCCAAGCATGACGAATTCAGGACATTCACGTACCACTAAGTGAAAAAAAAAAAATATTAGAAGATTTGTGTTGAAAGTTAAGTTAAACAGCTGGATGAATTTTTAGCTCCCGCCATGAGTTCAGTATGGATTTCAAAACAATTCAGAGTATTTTCTGATGCATTTCGTGAGATATCCATCAAGCGACTAGGACTTATCAACAGGGACTTGTTATTGTCATATGAAATCAACATGAAGATGGTTGAAGACTGATTAGATGAAATCACAGAGATTTGTGGAGGTTGGCAATGTTACCTACACAGTGTTATCTACAATTCTGTTGTGATCTTGAAGGCCATTAATCAATACAGAGCTATTTTCTAGGATCAGACAACTTAGATCTTTATGATAGCTTTAAGGGGCAGACTCCTGTCTTCCAATTCAATAGAGGGAAATACGATAACGTTTCCCACAGCCTCTGCCTATAATAAATGATGCTTTATGGTCTGGACGAGTGGCCTGTGAGGTGGCTGGGAGCTGGCTGGCAGGCTGCACTCAGAGGGTGGTGGCAAATAGCTCCTTTTCAAACTGGCAACCTGTCACAAGTAGGGTCCCCCAGGGATCGATACAGGGACTAACATAATATGAGGGCTTCATAAGTGATCTGGATGATGGGATCAAGTGTACTCTGATGAATTCTGCTGATGATACCAAACTAAGAGGGGAAGTGGATGGTTTGGAAGGGAGAGCCACTCTGCAGGAAGAACTGGATAGGTTGGAAGAGTGGGATAACAAGAACGTTATGAAGTTCAACAAGGACAAGTGTTAGGTCTTATGCCTGGGAAAACATAATCCAGGAGTGCAGCGCAGGCTAGGATCTAACTGGCTGGTGAGCAGCCCTGTGTAAAAGGACCTGGGAGTCCTGGTGGACAACAAGCTCAATGTAAGTGAACAGTGTGCTGCTGTGACAAAGAAAGTCAACATGATGCTGGATTGCATCAACAAGGGCATCACCAGCAGAGACAAAGAAATCATTATCCCACTCTACTCGGAGCTTGTCAGGCCACACCTAAAATACTGTGTTCAGTTTTGTTCCCCAATGCAAAAAAGATGTGGATGGGCTGGAGAGGGTCCAGAGAAGGGCCAGCAAGATGATCAAAGTACTAAGAAACCTGTCATATGAAGAAAGACTGAGAAAACTAAGTTAGTTCAATCTTGAGAAAAGAAGTCTTAGGGGAGAATTTATCATGAAGTTCCAGTATTTAAAGGGTGGCTACTAAGAGGATGGAGACTCTCTTTTTAAAATAAGCCACATGGAAAAGACAAGGAGTAATGGGTACAAGTTACACCTTGGGAGATTCTAGACAAAAGTGGAAAGTTTTTCACAATGAGAATGATCAGCCACTGGAATAATCTCCCCAGGGAAATGGTGGATTCCCTGTCATCGGACACTTTTATGATTCAGCAGGATGGGGAGCTGGGTCATCTTGTCCAGACTGTGCTGCTGCCAAGAAAGGTGGGATGAGATGATACTTGAGGTCCTTGCCAACCTGGTATTCTATGCTTCTATGATATGGTAAGATAAATACAGGTGACTGATACTACAGAGAGCTAGAACTCTTGCATGGGAAGCGAAGCAGAAGAGATTAAACACAGAACTGGAGGCTGAATTTTCTGGGCCACTTTTGCAGTTCTTGCATAATAAATAGCCGACAAATATAAAAATAATTTTCATTATATGAATTTATTATAAATGCATATATAAATGTTTGTTTATAAGCACCTTAAGGCACTTGCAGACTGCCCGACTGTAAAAGACTTTTCAGGGAATGAAAATTAAACACACGCCATTCTGTGACACACACCTTGTACGATATGCATTCGTGTTGAAACTGATGCTTAAAAATGATTATTGATATTTTTAAGAGCTTCAGTACTTTTATTTTCATTGCCAAGACTAAACTAAAGAGTTAATTGTAACATGAATTACTACTGAAAGTACGCAACCAAGAAAAGTTTCAAATCCATAACAAGATGCAGAGCATGGACATATTCCTACACCTTTGGAGGATGCCAAGGAACAGAAGGAATTCCTCATTGTAGCATTATTTTTTCAGCATACCTATGTATGGAAAACATCATCGCCTGCAACAGAGGAATCCATTGCATAGAAGCAGGTTTCTTCCATTTCTTTTCCATTTAAACGAATGCCAAATACACATCTACTGAGTGCTTTTTGAAAGAGATGGGGGAGGGAGCAGATAGTGGACCGGCTCTCCAGCTGCAACTCTCATGCTTCATTGATGATTAAAAAATTGAACCTCACATTCTTATTTTCCAGATTAATAACTTTGCCATCAAGCTACAAAATTATCCACTTCATGTTCATTGAAAAGTGTCCCTACAGGGTGGGGATGTGCCCACATTCTTACTGTTCAAGGCTAGCACCTCCTGCAGAAGGCTGACTAGCCATGCTCTCTGTGGACCCAGAAAAAAATAACAAGCCTGTATTATGAGGGAAATAATTCACTGAAGAGGAGAGATCATAAACAGAGTGGTATAAGCACAACATGGATGACCAGGAAACTAGGAGTTATGCAGCAACACAGATGTAGAAATGAAATTACAAAGATAGAGGCATTTAGTGGGGGGTTTCTTATAGCAAGTAACAACTTCAACAAATGAGAATATGAGGAGCTCCTCAAATTCACCTAGGTTTTTTTTTTACATCAGTCACCTAATGTTTAAGGACAATCCTCTTCCTCAAAACAGTGCAAGCAGCAAATACAAACCTACATCTCAAAGATCAGTCATTAGATTAATGGATATTGTGGGGTAACGCTGCAACACATGCTTGGGATTTGTATATGTACCTCTTGAGATACTTTTAAATGATATGCCCCTTGCATAAAAAGGCACCTGCCTGATCAGGTATAAGTATTTTTAAACAGAAAGACAGGAGCTGTAATATTCAGTGATGCAAAAGAACACGTGTGGACTTTGCCCAAGGCAATATCTTTGACCTAGATTTGTTGCCTTTGGTTTTTAGACAAATTATAATTTAATATTCATCAGCTCTTGCATGCTGACTTGTTAGCTGGGGACAGTATCACCTATAAATAACTTCAAAAAATAAGCACAAGCATATAGGAACAACTGTGGTCAAAATGGAAATGGGGTATGTTTGAACTACAGAAATGAATAAAAAGAGGTATCTACCTAGTAGCTCTGCTGCAGAAATTTAATAGCTTGAAATGACTGATGCTCTGATAGACCTGAGCTGACAATTTTCTGTCAGGGAGATATTAGTCTGTCTTAAATTATTCCAGACTAATAAGCACATTAATATTGTGTTTCTCATTTATCTATGTCTACAGGTCAACAGAAAAAGGAAAGAAAGAAGAAAATTATTAAAAGGTGAAGCCAAAATACTCACTCAAGTAATTCCATTCAGCTGGAAGAATACCATCTCCTGTCTCTTTTCACTTTAGAAAAGAATTCTTATAATCAATAATTTAAAAGGCAGACTCTTTTGTATTTCATTGGCACCATACCTTCATAGCTTTGAGGTCAAAGAGGTAAACAGCTGTGGCAAATGAATCCAAGCAACTAGCCTGGTAGCTCGTCATGGGGAAGAAATGGATTGTGGCAAGGCATCTGTAAAATTTCCCTGAGGCCAACATGATACAGTAGCTTAAACATGACATATAGTTTTGCAGCCTTCAAGTGATCATTTAGATTAGGTTAACAGAAAGATTGTTCTTTGTAACAATGGGAACAACAAATGGCATCCAAAAAATATTGGTGCTTCAGCAGAAACACACTTACTTAAATTGCGTTTGGTCACCCCCCACAGAGAGAAGAGAAAACCTTTTAGCACTCTTAAAAGTGAGAGACGTACAGCACTGTCTAGAGCCAAGTGTTTCAGAGATGGAGGCAATGTGTGAAACATCCCTCACCAGCTCAGCCAGTGCTCCCCACTTCCAACCCCTACCATGCCTATTGCTGTGGGGCTGAGCAGGCTGCCAGCCCTGCTGTTCCTTTGTGCTCAGGAAGATGATGGTTTTATGATGCAAATGAAGGTCGACTGGAAGCCACTGCACTGATCTTGCTCCTGACCACCTGCACCACTTTTTCCTCCTCTGAGACCTGGGATCTGCTTGGTAGAAAATATATTCGTTTTTACTATATGGCTTTTCTTGGTGACTATGACAAGGCACCTGCTTCTCTGCAGCGATCTCTTGTATAAATCAGTATAGCCTAAGGAGATTAGAGGAGAAAGAGGATTGAGTGCCTATTTCCACCAAGGCCCTAATGTATCTAAAGTACAGAAACTGCAGAATTACTCAGCTTGTCCAGTCAAAAGTGTTCTCTTTCTTCCCCCAAGAATAAATCTCCATGGCCTGGGGAAGCTGGACTTGGTCCTAAGCGGGCAACCCTAAAGGCAATGCAGACTGAACGGCACAATCTAGTATTTTTGCCTTTGCTGTGATTTAGCCTACTCACTCCATAAAACCACAGTATTTCTTGTTTTGACTGTATCTACGTGCATCTCACCATCAGCAGGAGCTTCAAGGCTGTGGCTGCCTGGGAAGGCTGTGCAGTGCAAGACCCCATACTTCCAGGGGATGCAGCAGGGGCTTTATCAGATGCCGCAAGGGGAACTGGTCTCAGCATAAAGATGTGGGCGCAGCCAGCCAGACACTCTGACAAGAGCTTTTGGTGCTGATCCTTCACTACAGGAAGGTTTTTTTCTATCACTACAATCTTGGAGTAATATCCCTATGGTGTACACCCACAGAACTGAGATCACTCGCTGATTCAAAGCCCTGGGAACTATATTATTAGCATAAATTATAGTTGAAACATAGTAAATTTTATCTTTAAGAGAGCAGAGTATAGATTATGTAATGCTCTAAAAAGAGTAAATGCCCCTGATGAATCTATATATTAACTGGCTTATTGACAGCTAGGGCTTTTTTGCTACTTACCAGATGTTGCCTCTCAGCAAACAATCTCCTACAGCAGGCTGAAGAAAAGTTACTGATGAACTTCATCTTAAAAATAGATACTGGAAGCAGAAAACAATTCTACACAGAAAATGGGTGAAGAAAAAAAAATTGGGCCTATCTTTAGTTGATAGCTTTAAAGTCAGAAGGAATACTTTGCCAAATGGCAATGATGTGCCATCCGGTGATCACGAGGCTCAGGCTAAATGGAGCAACATGCACGAGACTGTTTTAATGCATTTGTAAGAGGATTGACTATTCAGGAGGAAGAGGAAACGCTGTAACAGAGTTTCAGCTAAGGAAGGAACTACTGGTAATTATCTTGCACTGTCATCAAAACCCATATAGAAATAACCAGTAATGAGTTTATGGATCCTCAGCTTAGAAAACTGTTCAGCTTCAGAAATTCAATGTCAAAGAGATCCAGTCTTGTGTTCAGTTATTCCAGTGTAACCTGAGCCAATTCCATTTCAATAACTATATTTACCTGAACCCATACTATCAAAATTATGAAAGGCTTGTTGAGGTTATACAGTTGCTGTTTTCTTAATGAGCATAATTAGCACTAGAAGCAAAGTGAAGTGCAAGAGTTCCCGTCTTGACTGAACCATTAGATCTGCTTATGGTATCCAATGCCAAACCAGGACTTCTGCACTGGAGTAAATGGATGAAATTGTGCAGGTTCATTATGCAAGAGTTAGGCGTGGTTTTGTCTTCCTGGTCTTACATCTCTATGTCACTGAATATTTACCTGTAAGGTAAAGGAAAAAGCTTTCCTATTTCCTATATAACATATATTAAATTAGTTAGCATATATTAAAAAATTCAAACCTTGCCTCAAATTAATCTTTCTTCTTAATTTGAATAAAGACACTTTCTCTAGAGGCAAACATAAATCCTACCTCATAATGTCCTTCCTGAGGAAGTGATTGTTAGGAATGTGTCAGAATGGAATTAGTTTTGCCCATAAGGAATCTTATATTTTAATACTTTTAGGTTGACACTAATATTTGGTTTAGGTGCCAGAAGCGACAGAACAGTTTTTCTCCTCCAGCATGGCTGCAAGCTTGACAGCCTGCCAGTGGCTTGGGGGTAGAGCAGGTCAGGTACTCTCTGATGAAACAGGCCTTGGTGTTTCAAATGCTAGTCTGCTGAACACAGAATATTTCACTTAAAATACTTTTAATTCTGACTATGTTCAAAATCAGTTCTAATGGACTCCCATCTGGTCCATCACAAGGCAGACTTGCAGCTGGCTGCTGAATGGGAGCAACAAAACCCTCTGTGATGCTGGGTTTACCAGCCTTCAGGTTCTGATAGCTTTTTGTTTACTGGCAGACTGTTTTATTTTTTGGCTTTTGTATTTAGTTATTTACAGTTAAGACTCAAACCACATATGTACATGGCAATGTAATGAGCTGGAAGTGCTTACTGGCTTCTTTAATTCACCTTTTACCCACTGAACTCATGCTCTGATTAAACAGGGGTCACTGCAAGGTGTATAGACGACAGCACAAACAATTAAAATTCCCCAGGTGACAAGAAAAATGGAGATGGAGAACAGACTGAAAGAAGATGACAAAGGAAAATAAAGCAGACATAAAGGAAGAATACAAATTTTTAAGAATTCTTAAGCAATAATACTGCGATAGACAGTAAAACAAATAGTATTCTGTAATTGGGGAGTGGTGCATTGAAAGCAGGAAGAGGTAGATTTGGGTGTGTTTTCACTTAGCTGACTACGTTCTGCAGATTAAAAGTAAACCCACAATTTTGCATTCCTTTGTATGATTTGCAGTGTTCAAATTTCTATAGTTGCTTCTGAGAGTAGTTGCTAGGAGCAAACATATTTGCAAATTCTGATTTATGCTGCAGTGGTACTCCAGGAGGAAGTAGGTATTCAAAGTCCTCAAATCTCAAAGAGTTAAGGATGACTTTATTTCTTTCCTTTTATTTGCCAAAAAAAAAAAAGGGTTAAAAAAAGTCAAGCCCTGCCGGCAGTAGAACCTTCAGGATCCAAATGCATACAGTGCTGCCTTGTGCAGGATGAGGACACCCTGAAACAGGCACTGAGAAGGCACAAACTGCTCCTATTCATCTGAAACCAGGCTCTGCTGGAGTAAATGCTAACAGTGTTAACCCTTTCAACACCAAGTGGAGACATCAGAAAAAATAGGCTAACCCGCCTGCTCTCCACACTCTGTTTATAAGAAGGTATTTACCACTCAAACAGGCCTGCATCTTTGGGGGAAAAAACGTCAGGTATTCTCACTGGAGTTCTGGGGCTCCATTACTAGGGTCACTGGCTCCATCCTCAGCAGCAGCATGGAGGACTAAATTAGAGTCAAGTATTCAGTGTGCAATCTGCACCTGGGAAGATAAGAAACAGTTACAATTACGGAATTCTATCCTAAAAGGCAGAATTCAAGCAAATCCACATCTGAGCTTCACACCCTTTTTTCTACCTTCTTTGTTCTTCTATTGTCAAAAGCCAAAGGCAAGTCCTCCTCCATATGAAACAAGGATGTCTTAATCTTTCAGAGATTGGCTACCCCTTAAAGCTTTTTAAAAACAGTGCTACGCAGACCTACCAAAACTAGCTCCAGCATTTGACAGGCTTGTCACCAAATTGTCATCACCTATCAGGAGGCTGGATGCAGGTGTACTGCATTGCCTGTGAGAGATCTCTGTCCTTTTAACTTGCAGATGCAGCTTCAAATGGTGCCATCCATACATAGGCATATCTTATATCATACATAGATAAACAGCTAACGCTAACCCACACTTTAACCACACCAGACTTAATCTAAACTCATAAATGATCTCTGTTAAAGTCCTGAATGGGAAATAGTTTACTCAGAGGTCACAAAGGCATCTAGCAGTCTGCAAGAGGATCCTTTACAGCTCAAACTGGAGACTTGGTAGAGAATCATTGAGTATATATTTATTGTATGAAATAAAGATACTTGAGCCAGCATTATTTCATGTAGGAGCCTCCTGTATTTTTGGCAAGGCGATAGTGCTGTTGTCTGTTGGCAGAGCCTCGTGATTTGCATTTAGGTAAGCCAATTTTAAGTCAGAAATTCAAGCTGTAGTGCTCATACTCTGGCCACAGGTCTCATACAGATTGATGAGATATTTTTCAGTTCTGCTAGCAGTGCTAGTTTAGGGAAAGAAAGACTGCAGCTTCCTTGTTTGTAAATACTTTCCACAGGGAGAAGGACTATTCACCTTCAAGTTTTCCACTGGATAAATTGTGCAAGATGAATGAGACTTACTTACAAGCTCAATTTATAAGAATTGATTATCAGAAAAGCAAGAGGATTTTCCTTTGCTCCGGGGAGAGTTAGTAAATGGAATAAGACACTGAAAGGACTGATAAAAACAGCTAGCAGAAATTGTTTCAAAACAGAGGAAGGAAAGAATTTAGACGAAAAATTGTGAAGTATAACTGCTGGCTACAGTTACAGAATGGATATCTTCTTTCTTAAGCTTTTGTGTTCCCTGTACAACACTAAAAACACTAAATAGATTTTTCTTCTCGTACACATACATATATTAAATCAAATGGGAAACACGTCTTAGGGAATAATCAAGTTTTCTGGTATAATAGCAAACAGATTAAAATCTATTTCTTCGCTTAAATAGCTGTATTGTCTTCAGTAAGGATTATCACATGCATATCCAGCTGCTATTAGATCATTTTATTCCAGACTATATGTATTCTGGAGTCCCTTGTGACAGTTATGAAATTCGACCACAAGCTATTGTTGAACTGTATGCCTCTCCCATCTCTTTAAAAAGATTAGGATGGCAAGACTGTAATTGTTAAAAAAATATAGTTCTCACTTTACATTAACAGCCTTCAAAGTTTATGCAAATCTAATCTCTCCAAAATCAAGTTAGTCATGACCATGTTTCTAATGTGAGTATTTTGGCTTCCTTTCTCAAAGAACAATGGCTAAATTCACTAAGGATATAAATGAAGACGCTTGATGCAAGCTAAGGCTGGATTTTCTCTAACTAGAAAAAAGAATGTGTGTTTGTTGCCATTTTGCATCTCGTTTCAGAAAAAAAAAAAATCACCAAAAAACCTAAATTTTATAATCACACAAAAATAAAGGATAAAAAATAAAAAGCCAGGAAGCAAAATAAAAGTTTTCTCTTTATCTCAAAATGGTCTACTACCTTAATAATGCTGCCACTAGCACTTTTATTAAATGCTCTGAGAGTTCTGTATATCTGACAGACCAGATTTCTAGTTGAAGAAAAGCCCCACAGTTTAGTCAGTATAATAATGTATTCTACACTTCAATAATAAGAAGCTGGGATGCAAAACTAAAGCTACAGTGCACAGGGAGAAAAATCTTCAACCTCATCCTTGAAGGAGGCTGGAACAGCTCCAGGCATATGGATCCTGGCACTCCCGCTGACAGGGAACGTGTCACTGGCTCTCAGGGCTCTCATGGACATGATGAAAATGCCAGAGAGTCTTTATCCAAACATTTGCTACCTGCAAACCAAAATCTGAACCCACTAAATTGCATCAAAGGAAAATGAGTAGCTGGGATTTCAGGGGTTAAATGCAGTACATGGTTAAATACACCTCTACTCCAGGTTGTCTGATGAACCTTTAGCTTTCAACTGAGTTAGTGTTTCTATAGCAGAGATGCCTGATTGTCCTGGAGCATCTCAATCCCTGTCATTTCCATCATTTGTTATTCACTAAAAAACGTACCCAGCTTTGGAAAAATTGAAATCTGCTAAGCATAGGTGTGAAATGACTCCATCAAATACAAAACAGCAGTGAAAAAACACTGTTCCTGAAGCATAAGACAGTGCATGTACGATACTGTTAAGTTTTAATGATTCACATCATCTGCTCACATTGACTTTGGCTGAGCTTTTCAGGGGAAAAGGAAGGTTGGAAAGAAGAAAAATTAAAAAATAAGAAAAACAGACAATATCACAAGAAAGGGTATAACTCCTCCTAATCACATTTCTCAGCATTATTAGGAAAAATGGACCTTACTAGTCACTTACAATATTTCCAGCCTGCAAAAGAAGAAGATATTCTCAGGATGAAGATGTAAGAATTTAGGACATGGAAGATCTACTTCAAGGCCCCAGTTTGCTTTTCTAATCAGGGCAAATCATTAGGTCTAGGTTCTTAAAGAGCTGAGGCAAGCCAGCTTCCTGCAGGTAGCTTGCTTCATAAGCTCTCCCCCCCTCAGATTAAAGGTAATACACAGCCTCATCTGTACATGCTATAACCTTCCTGAGGCAGAGGGACTGCAACCTAGAGACTCAAAGTTGTGTATGTGGGCATCTGCCCATCATTGTCCTGCTTAACTTTCAAGGCTGCTGCCATTCTGACGGCAAAATATCCTTATCTGAAGAAAGACCCTCAAAAAGACATGTAGAAGAAAGAGCTGGGCAAGAGAGAAGTGCAGATAAGCAAGGCATCAGATTTCCTTCTGCTTAGACTCGCCTACTGTGACTAGTCTCCCATTAGTCTCATGAAACAATTTACTTCGATAGATGGGAAGTTCCGCATCCAGGAGACAAAAAAACCCACAACTTTCTGCAACAGAAGAACCAATAAGGCCATGGGTAACACATACATTCCAAAACAGGCTTGGGTTCAACTATGTGGGCTCATCTAGGCACTTGAAAACTGCTCATTTCTCATCTGAGCACTTTACCAACTGACCTGCCAGCTACTCTTAAATCACCTTTTCTCCACTTCTCTGTCAGTAGCTGTTCCACTTAGAAACATTCCCTGGACCACAAAGTGAACAAAAGAAATTGTTTCTTCAGAGCAGTGGCTTAGGTCAGAGGTGTTGGTACTGAAGGTGAAGCCTCTACTTTAATATTTAATTACAAAAAAAAAGTTGGAATCACTCCAATGGGAGAAGTAAAACATTTTCACCAACAAATCTATTACCACAGCGCTTATGCCTTTCTGATGGAATGTTGAACCACCAAATTCAAGTCTCAGGTATAAATTAAGCAGGGCAGCACTTTGAATCTAGCTCTTCCATCCCAGAAATAACAGAACCTAAATTTTTTATTCATCCAAACATGCACAAACATGTATATATGCTGATGCTACTGTGATAAGCCTTTATCTACTGGCAGTCTGCAACCACCTTAGACATGCTCTCCATACACATGTGAGTCTGGCTCCAAGTAAGGAGACAGACCCATTTTGAGCAATTTGTAATTCCAACACAGTAACAAAGGGATGATTTAAGTGTTTGGGGAGTTTTGTTAATGTGACCTGGCAAAAAAAAAAAGCCCAGAAGCAGCTCAGCAATGTAGCTGAGAACATCAACAGCAGTGAGGTGCCCATAGGGCAAGTTGCGTATATTTGTACTGTGCCTAAGACAGTGTCTCACAGATCCTAGAAGAGGTTTTGAATACTCCTGTTGGTTAAAGAATTTGGAGAAACTACTCAGAGTTTCAATAGCAGCTCACATTTCATAGAATCTAGTTTGGCTCCGATTGCCATGAGCACAGTATGACAGTCTCACCATGTAGCCTAACATCGTACAATTTCTTATGAAGAGATGAAGGACAATATGCTTGGAAACCTCTACAATGTCTTTAGAAGCCATTCCCAGAACTGCTGGAGCAGCAGGTGTGAAAGCTGACATCTGGGTACCACCAACAGAACAGAAGATGAACAAGTCACTGTGGTCATTAAAGGGCAAGAGTTATTTAAGGTTGGATGCAGGAATTTATTTTGGAAGGAGTAAAGTAAGAGATTTATTCTGTGTGATATTTTTAATTAATTTACCATTTTTATTTTGGCCAACACAAAGATCATATTGCTGTGCAGCAATTAAGCCAGCAATTAGGACCATGCAGCTCCTCGCTCACTCCCTTCAGTTGGGATGGGGGAGGGAATTGGAAGAGTAAAAGTAAGAAACATTTTTATACAAGTCATGAAAAATTATCTCATTGGAGATACTGGAACTCATACTAGAGTTTTATGGGTTTTAATTTCTTAATGGGCCCAAGGCTGAGATGGTTAAGTGTGAATGTATTAAAGGTTTACATACCTGAGAGGTGTAAGGTATTCCTACCTCACAAACAGATTTTCCATTCCACCACTCTTCTTTTATGTTGATCACCATGCCCTGCATGTTTCTCTGTTTTATGTAAAAGAATTAAATCCTTGCCATAAACATTTTCAAATCTTCATTCATCAGTCCATTAAAGGCCTTCTTGTTAACAGACAAATATCTTACAGAACTGGATTCAAAACAGACAGAAATGGCTTGTAAGAATATTAAAGGAAGTAAGAAAAGCAAAGACCAGGGAATTTTCAAGAGTTCAGAGCATCAGCCCCAGTACCTCAACAAAAGGAACCATTTATCATGACACTTAAATGGGTTAACAAGCCACGCCTGCATCAGAATGGTTGTGACAATGCAAACCCGCTAATGTGGGATTAGTTTAACCAATTTAGAGAACAAATTACAATATAAGGCTGTCTTGTATGTCCAGTTGCTATGGAGGTCCAAGGCAGGGGGGAGAAATAGTTGTAAAAAATGCTTTTTCAGCAGCCTCAAAGGCGAAGTTACACTGAGTACAAAGAAGCCCCACTGAATACAAGGCTGGAGAACGTTCCACAACACAGGCCAGAGAGTTATTTACAAACACAGCACTATTGATCTTCAAGTTCTACCATATCCAATGACTTTTTAAATATCTTTTTTTTTTTTTTTCTGATAAGAAAAGCATACATATATCCATGAAATTGTTTCAACAGAGAAGCAAATTGCACTACTCCAGGAGACAGAGCATTTAACTTGGGAGTGAGCAGCATCCATTGGCACAGCTCACACCTATCCAATGCAGACTGGAAAGCTGGAAGCACCCAACGCTCAAGGCAGCTGGGGACTTTTCATGCCCCAGCAGCAGCCTTGCACTCAAATTAGTGAAATGTCATAATTTAATTTTCCCAAGTAATTTCTGTATTTCCTTTGTTGAAATAAAGTGCTTCCTCCCATTCTGCCGTTCCTTTCTCAGGTCCTTGAGCTACTGCTCATGCTGGGACTGAAAGGGCAACTGAGAGAAACAACTGAGCAAGCAATATGATGAAGGAACAAAAAGGGAGGATTTATTCCCATTCTTTATAAGGAAAAAGAATAGTACAAATCAAAACGTACCAATGGGAATATGTATCTGAGGAGACACAGGCACCGGAGCGAGGAGATTCTGTTTTTATCTTTTCTGTTTAATACTCTCATAGTTTATTGAATGTAATCAAGCAATGCAAAGTCATTTAAAGGTTTATCAAAAAGGGACAGATCTTTATAAAGAAGTCTTCAGAAGTGATTGACCACATTACAAAATTATTTAAAAAAATTAGGTACGAAGTCCTAAACAGAAACACATATTTAAATTTAGGCCTGCGGTTAAAGCAGATTGTTTTGCTAGGGTCCAATGTCTGAATCAAAAACCAGCAAGAGAACTCAACTGCACATATATATTTGGATTTGGATTCAGATTAATTAATTTCAACTGCTTTTCAGTTGAAATTGTTATAGGTTAAAATGGTAAAGAAAGAGAAGAAATACTGCTTGCCCAAGCAGATACAAAAATTAAATGTATTAAGTCCACATATAAGAAAACAGACTCCTTTCCAGAAGTTACAGCAAGTTTTTTAACATATGTAGAGGCAGGTATTGGGAAGTAAGCCTACATCAGTTACAGTCACTATTCATTTCAAAGGACAAATGCATGGGATTTTAGTTTTGCACACACTATTGCAATTGTATTATTTATTTAATTAGTATTAAAATATAAACTAATTATAAGAGGTTCAGTTCCTTAGCATGTGTCTACACTTCAGCCCGCTGCCCAGTGTAAATATGAGCCAGCTTGTCTGCCAAGAACAGCCTGCCTACTTCAGCCAAGAAGTGGGGCAAATAAGCTCTGCTGGTACAGATAGGCACTTCCCAGTCTCCAGCCTGGCTTATTTATAACAACTTTAGGTTTTGCTATATTGCACTGTTGCTGGCAGTATTGACATGCCCTCATTTTAATAACTCCGCGGACAGCAAGAAGCCATCAGCAAAACACACCGTGGTTCTCAAAAACAGCTTCAGAGCTGTGAGCTGCTAGTGAATAGCAGTCTTTGTGAGAGCAGCATGATTTATAATCGGTATACAGAGCCCCTGTGATTAATATTCATGCTACATATGCCAGAATAAATAGGAGATGCCAGTCTGATCCAAAACCCTCTGAAATTGATGGAAATCTTTCCATTGACTGCAATGGGCTCTGGGTCAAGCCCCAAGCATCCAAGTGTGTTTATACCTTTTAAAAAAAAGAAGGAATTCACTCTCCACGTTTCAGTCCCTCACATTTATTGTCAGCAAACCTCTGGCAAAAGAATACCTTCCTCTGCAATGGGACTCTCACTGAAGCCAGTAGGAGCTATATATACAGAGACTGAGGACATAATCTCAATGTAAAACCAATAACAAATTGGAAGGAAATTTGATTTTGAAAACACACAAGACAAAATTTAGTGAGAAAGCAAACCTTTCTTCATAAGAAGTACAAAATAACTCAGGTTTTGTATACCTGCAGGTTAAGAAGGAAATTTTCAGTGAGGCACATTGAACCTTCATAATGTACATTTAAAAAAAAAAAAACACTAATGTAAGTCTAATACCATTATAACCATCTTCCTGTAATTATAACCTCCAAGGGTAAGTACATGAATGGTAAATTAAATATGGCCATTTAAATTATTTTATGCAAAGCAAAGACTTAAAAGTACTTATAGGTGTCCTTGTTAAATTCCAATTGACAATGAAGTTAAATAATAAAGTCTCGTTTATTTAAATGCTACTTTATAAATCTTCTGAAATCCAAGTCCTCTCACAATAGTGTACAGTAATTGGATTAAAACTACCTTCAAATACTTTCCACCAGATCTTTTACATGAAACATCTTGCAAAACCCACAATGTCTATATAATCATTTTACAGTGATTATAAAAAATAAACAACCCCAAACTATGGAATTAAATGAAAGTGGATTGATATGTATTCTCCTCCCCAGCCAGTAAAATCCTAGCACCATACAGAATATAATGATTTAAAACCGAGTGCTGGCTCTCCTTCTCTCTCTCTTTCTTTCATTTGAATAACCAAACAATTTATTTTCCAAAGCACGACTGTTAATATGCAGATTGGTTTCCAAAGTAGTTTTCAATAATAACTTTTTTTTTCCTTGCATTTTTCTTCAAGAAGAAAAGTATGAAGTAAAAAAAAAAAAAGTAAAAAGATACAGGAAATAAAGCACAAAGGTCAATTAACAGTGAGTCCCCACAGAGGCAAAAGTGGACATTTCACGACGGATGGTACTGAAAGGGGAGAGCTCCAGTTCTGTGGTGTACTCATTGTCATTGTCATCACTCGTCACTGTTGAAGACTTCTGGATGCATTCATCACAGCAGCAACAGCAACACTCCATAAAGGCCCGGCTGAAAGGTTTACAGAGACAGAAAAGGAGAACTGGGGTAACACAGGACTTAAAGAACAAAAGGAACTGACTAATGAGGTGGAGGAGGTCCATAGTCTGCCGGGAGACCCCTGTGGACATGTAGGCAGTCACAATGTTGCAAATATTTTCAGGAATGATGCAAAACCCATACAAAATGGTCAAAGCCACCACTGTGCAGTTCATTTGACTTTCCAGCTGAATCTGTCGCTTGTTCCCTCTTGTGCAAGCCTTTTCCGCCCTCCTGATTTTCCTCGCTGTTACCAGGGAGCAGGTAATAGTGAAAAGAGTAGGCAAACAAAAATAGCAGCCAAAGTACCACCAGAGTCTTGCCCCGTCATAAGTGAGGGCTAACACGTATATGGTGTCGGGGAGCGCGGTGGATATCTTCACCACGCACCGCTCCCCTGGGGGGCTGCCACTGTACTCGGGGTCCTCCTTGGCCAGCTGGCGCAGCACAACCTCCGGCAGGGCCAGCAGCAGGGCACCCACCCAGATGACGGCCAGCTTGGCTGTCGTGGAGGTGCAGTTCTCGATCATCTCGTAATACATCTGCACGTTGGTGGCGGCACGGAACCGGTCGATGCAGAGGGCGCAGAGGGTGAATGTGGTCACTCCGAGAGAGGCCACCTGGGGAGGAGAATAGGGAATGCAAGTTAATACAGGATGCTGTCTGGGAAAAAGAAGAAAAAGGAAAAAGGGGAAAAAGGGAAAAATTGACAGCTACAGTCCACTCTTCAGTACAGAGTGGGAAAACTTCATCTCCTTCAAAAGGCCCCTGTTCCCCTGTTGATGGCAATCTTCTTAGAGACGAAGGCCTGAACTCACTCAGGCCAAAGAGGGAATTAATTTCTTGTACATTGGATGAAAGCTTTTACCACTGAGCTGTTCCCTGGCAGAGGTTTATACCCTTTCATAGGTAAAGACAGCTCAATTTTTACTCTGAAATGCCAGTTAAGTCTAGCATCATGACTGACAAAGGCAAAGGAAAATCTAGTTTAGGGGTATCGGTGTAGAAGCCAATTAAGCACCACAGTGCTGAGCACCACCAAAAGAAGCATCACAAACAGAACTTAGCCTGCAGTGTTTGCTGAACTGCCATCCAGCATACATCCCAAAAAAGTATATCCTTCTGTTTTTCTGCCTACAAATATTTATTTTAGCTGGGTGTCATCCCCTCCTGGAGGCTCATGCAAGCATCCACCCATTCCACTGGGTGGAAAAAAAATGGGGAATCGACCCGTATGCAAATCAGAGATTCTAATACCCTTCCTCCTCCCCATTTTTCTAAGGGGTGTTTTTCAGAAAGATCAATTCCATCACCAGAGTTGGAATTTAAGTCAAAAACGGAGAGATGGAAAAATCTTCCTTCAGCAGAGGCATGAAACTTATGCCCACATCACATGTTCATCAAGCACCCGGGAGATGATAGCATCAAAACCTTCTTTATCTACAGAATTTAGGAATACTGCAGATTAAGCATCTACTGAATGAAGTAGGGTCTGACAACTGATTTTGTGGACTTAGGCTCTTAAGTGAAGTTTTGATGGGATGTAGGTACATAAAATCATCTGGTACTGTCAGTTCAAGAAGACAATATGAAATCTTCAGACTTTCAGAGCCTGTGCAAAAACTATCTTGACTGAAATAGCTTGGCTTCAATAATCTATCTTCAACATTTCATTTAGAAAAAATCCATAGGAGAATCTAGGGTTAATTTCATAGGAAACATCCTGTAGGAGCATGTACTGAAGGCCAGGAGAAATGGCAGAAGTTTCACTGTTTAAATGATTTAAAGATGGATTGAACAGAGCTCTCAATTATGTACTGTAAGGAGCAAGTACGGAGCAATGCCCATGTTCTCTAGCTTTAACAACTATCATTCTATGCATGAATAGAAGTCTTGTACTGTCACAAAACATAATTTCCTATAATTTTATCCTGTTTACAATTAAATTTCCTAAAAACAAATTTGCAAGAAGACCACATACATTTTGGCCTAATCCTATTTCCAATAAATTCAACTCCAGTTCAAATTCAAAGCAGAACTCCCATTAGCTTAAATTGGAGAAAGATTAGGTGCCCTGTTGCATTCTAATTCATTTATTTCCTTGGGTTTGCATGCTTCTGTTATGCTGAAAATGTGTTGATGCAAAAGAAAAGAAACTGTTAAATTCCTAATAAATTTAAAGAATAATTACTGTTATCATTAACAAACCTCGTGTCTGTGCAACTAACTGGGAAATCTAGGGTAATAGTAGGTAGTTCACTGTAATTTTTGCTTACCCAAATTTGCTGTGATATATTAAAATTTCACATCTGTACATTTTAAAAAAGACTTCCTGATTTCCATAATTTTTAAATATCCCTGTTTGTGTATCTCTTGTAAAAAGTTCCGCAGAGATAGATAGTACAATTATGCACAATTATACAAATGTATCACTAACTTCGGCCTTCAATATTTAAAGGCCATATCAGATAGCTAAAATTGAATATCACTGAAAAATATTGGGCACTTGGGATTAGAACTGTCAGGCATTGGCTTAGTTGGGGAATTCTTTGAAGCAGCTTCCTAAAAGACGAGTAAGATGCAATCTCTTGCTAATTAACTTGTAGGAATATTTAATGATGACAAAGCAGTACCGTAAACATTTTTAATAGGCAAATCTATTGATTTAGGAAGTTAAACTGCCTGACAAGATTCAAAGAAAGCTTAGTAAATACAGCGAAAAAATAAGAACAATTAAAGAAAAATTACACTTACAGGGAAATCTTAATGAACAGTGATAAACTTAGCTAGTGAAAGATAATTTTCACGTATCACTGCTGAGGAACAGATTTTTAAATTCAAGACTACTGACTTTGTTTCCAAAACATTTAAATGTGTGTGCAGTCTTCAAATTCCTTAGAGTGACAGCAAAATCTTTAGCCAGAACATCCAACCTGAATAACAAAAGGGTCAGGACTCAGCTCCCTACAATTACGGGAGACAGGGAAATAACTGAGACTTGGGAATGAACAAGGATTGAAATAAAAATTCTTCAGAGCAGGAGAGAATTTGAGGTTTTGTGCATTTGCATTTTCCCTCTCAGCTCTTACGTGAGCCTCTTCCCACTGCCCCCCAACACACAGGCTGTTATGGCTTTAGCATTTCATTGCAAACAGGCTGTTCTACAGTGGCTAAGACATTAAAACTTCTGCAGCTGTTAAGGCTGGACTAACGAAAGAAGACATGTCTACCATGAAAAAACATAACCTACGGGGTTCCTGTCACATTAATTGACCAACAACTTGGAGGCCTAAGACAGTGAAATAGAGCAAGAGGAAACAACTAAGAGCGGTGGAAGTTGGCTTTGAAAACTCTCCTGTGGATTCACTGATGAAACAGGCTGAAGAAAGCTAGCGTTTGTCTGGAACAGGCAATGGTTTCCTATTTTCTGTAGATTAATCTACAGATTTCTGTAAATTACTGTAGAGTACGTAATGTCATGGAAAAGCTTGTAAAAAACCAACAAACACTCCCAAGCAGGTGAACAGGGATTCGCTCCAGCTGACTTGCTTGAAAGCAGTACAGCAATTTAAGGGCCTGATTACTTACCCCACATTGCAGACTATGAGTAATAGCCAGCAAAATCAATGGGTGCTCACAACCCACGTGGGTGAGAACTGGGACACACACATTCTGCACGTTCACACAATTTCAGTTCAGGGGTGTTTCTTCATACCACTGATAATTAGGGTTAAGCTGAAAATGTGGAAGAAGCTAGAGAGGCTCCCTTTCTAATCTGTTACATTGCCATGAAATACCCACAGAACAAAGATAATTCATTTGATGGGGGGTAAGTAAAGGACAAATTAACAAATCTGAGTGGTGTGAAGCTGCATGGAGTTTAATGGTGCTCTTCTTCTAACAATAACATGCTGATGTGCTGTTGCAGCCTTAATTCCAACAACCTGGCAGAAAATGAGGCAAGGTAAGGGCAAGTCAGGCTCAGTAGTTTTTGATCATCCCTTAGTCGTCTGATTTATTTCCATATTGTCCCTATGAAGAGTCTCCTTCAGTCTCTAGACATCCAGGATGACACCAGTCTACATCGTCCTCTTACTAGGTGGTATCGGAAAAGTCCCCAAGTTTCTAAATGAATGACCATGGATTTGCTTTCAGGAGGTGGCGAAGTAACCCCTGCTTTGAGAAGGTGCCCACACCACTTGGGCAGAGAACTGCCATTGAAGGGATTACCAGCGACAGCATACACCCGCTAAAGAAGACATTATTGTTACAACAGACCCTCTTAATAGTGTTGCTTCTTTACAAGCATTGCCAGGGATACTAGTGGGCACCTTGATGATCCTTCAAGACACTGCATAAACCTTTGGCCAGTAGCTCACCAGCCATTAGTCAACTGTGCCAAAACCCTTTTGGGGAACTGAGGCCAGAGAGAACAACAGTAAACTCATGAAATGCTCAGCTTAATTGCATCATTTCTCCTCTCTGTCCCTCCAACATACCCATTCCCCTTTTGTGAACTGTAACAATTACCAAAATGTTCTCAGGCATTCCCTGGTCTGTCCTACTTCTTCTGGCTATGGTCCCACAGCTCTTGGCCCTGGCCTCTAGGAACAGAGCCTCAGGCTGACCAGGGAAGGAGTGAAGATGCAGTAGGGTCAGCAATATCAGTGGAAATAACACTCTGAATTCTCTCTCACTAATAACTGCTTGAGTAGATAAAGGTAATGAAAACCAGAAATCAGAAATGAGATCAGAAAAGGTGACTTGGGTAAAATGGTCAATGAAGCCCAAAATCTTAGTGAATACAGACGGGATGTTGGGTCTCTCAATCCAGTAAAATGAAGACTATGAACTGATATTGCTGCTATCTACAAATAAATCTTGTATCTTGAGATACAAAAATTACTTAAGCCGAAGGACAGTGAATGTAACAGAATGGGAATCAACCAGCCATGAGCAACTCGAGGCTGGAAATGAGAGGGACCATTAATCATCTCAGGCATTGAGCACGCCTTCTGATGGATAAGTGAGGGGACACAATGGAGATGGAGTTAATATGGAACAAGATGAAATAAAGGAGTTATGAGAAGGTCCAGGAAGTTGCTTCTACCAGCTGAAACTGGATTTTCTGAAACAGAATATATTTTATATTGATAACACAGAGTCTCTTAAACTGCATGGCACCCTTCCTTTGTTACAAGGCAAGATGTGCATTCAAAGCATTTTCCTGTTGTAACAGGAAATCTGAGCTACAGAAAAGTTTGATGACTACTAGCCAAGCCATCTCTCAGCTCTCAGTGACACTCTGTAGCAAGTTTATATCCATTACTTTTATATCATATAAACAATCATTTATATGATTTATATGATTAATCGTTTTCCCCCAAGCCATGTCTATCATCTTATTGTGGCTATTCTATATCCACATCAAACTTCATAGCTTTAGAGCATGTTAATGCAACATACCATGGTGGCTCCTGCAGACCTGTCAGTTTTGTCTAAGATAAATAAACAAAGTTAGTATAGGCTGCAATACCTTTTTTGTGTTACTCCACACTTAGAGTACAGAGTCTGGTAATAAGACTGGACTACTGCAAAACAAAAGGTCATCCCATTGAAAACAATTATTTAATTGTTTATCTAGATCCCAATGTCTGTTTTTACAATCAAAAAAAAACAAACCCAAACCAACAAAAAATGGCAAAATCCCAAGAATGGCACAAATATCTCTGTATTTCTTACATGAAGTGCTATTAAACATTCATGGCTTTACACTGCAAAATAGGTACGAGTCACTGAGTTGAAACACTACTGTGGTGCAGCAGAAGTAAACCAGTAGCCAAGGGGTACTGGGGACAGGGTACTGGGGTCAGGGTACCCCTCTGACATTAGCCATTAGCTTAAGCACCCTCAATGAAAATCAGCATCACCTGAAAAACAAAATGGCAATTCTGAAAACTACTATCATGGAGATGTCTCACACATGTGGGGCAACGGGTACAATACAGTTGTTTCCTTTCAGTACTTATCAATATTCATACCAGGGAGACACAGAACACACATGCTTTGTGTGTATCTTCTCCTTCTGTATATCCTAAGAGTAATCCACTTCCAAGAGCCGCTCTTGAATTCTGTTGGAAGTGAAAGCTAAACAGACCGTCAGGGCACTGGAAATACTCATAAGTATACCACATGCTTACCCAGAGGGTTGGAAAAATTGCAAAACACAAAAGGATTCAATTTTTGTTAATTTTCCTGTTCTCAGTCTACCATGCTACCACATAAGTAAATTAAATTTACTTTTTTTTTTTTTAAATAAAGAAATGAGTATCATTTTCCACTGAGGATGAAATTCTCTGCACTTCTGCACTAATTCTTAATATTAACAACATAGAACTGCTGTTAAAAATTTGCCTCTTCTTCCTTTCAGAAAAATCCTGTCATATGGAGAAATGACTTCCCAGCGCTCAGAGTTGAGTCAATGGTGCCGGGACAGCAGATGCTGCCTTTTTCTCCCCACACATATGTAACTTAAGTATTAGTGACCCATTTTTAAACCTAGTCTGACACAAATTCATTTCTATGCTGAAATGCCATATGCAAAGTTTAAGTCAAAAGCAAATTTTTATGGACGACTTATAAGCCCCAAAGGACGGGGTTTGCAGAATAGGGAAAGACTGACAGAACAGCCAACACGGCAGCTACTATCACTGTGCCTTTAATACCCAATGGGCAGAGATATAGTCACACTTCTGTTTTAAGTAACTATTTACTGTGTGATACGTGCTGAAGATATTCTGCTCAGTAAAAGAGCAAAACATGTAGCCATTGCCCTAGAAAACTCTCAGTATGAAGCTTTGAAACCGCAAACCTCTCCGAGGATCTCTGCCTATGACCCAAAGGACTAACGGGAGGTTCAGGAACTCAGCTCTGACTAGAGGCAAAGGAGAGACATAAAGAAGATGCCACACAACAAAAGACACAGAGAAGACAGATAACACAAAGCTTTTATAAATTCCCATAAAAAATGTATTTGCTTCCCTGAAGTGAAGCTTAAAATAAGGATCTTTTCTGACAGCTCTGGAACAGGCAGACAGCGGCCACTTTGTGCCTCCTGCTTGAATCTACCAAGTAGAAGAAAGAAAAGGGAAAAAGCCTCACCTCAAATCACCCTGGAGAGTCAGCTCCAGGGAAAGAGGGTAATTTCTATTCCAGGCCAAATCAATCTTTATGCTTTTCATGAAGAATACTAATTGTGATAGCTTTCCTGACGTGGAAGTTACCCACCAGAAAGAGGAGTGATGCCACAAAGCAAAATTTGGATTGCCAAAAGCACCTGCTGGGCACCAGATTTCAGAGGCTTTCATTGTCAGCCTGCTCCAGACTCAAGCCAGTCTCATGCATGATCTGGTCCGGATGAGGACACCACGAACTTTCTCTTTTTTGGGATATGAGAAAGGCAAAGTGTCTTATGTTTATCAGCACAGGGCTGAGTACCATCACGGGCCTCGGCAACTTCTTGCTCTGTGCTGGATCGCACAAGACTGTAAATCAGCTTCTGCAAACCCTCATTCTAGACACTTCCACAGCTCTAAATCCTTACTCCACTATATGTAGCTTGTCTCATTCTGCCAGCATAGAAAGTGATGCCTAATTCCAACAATGCCCCTCAAACTCATCATGCTTCCAGCGTAACCTCCAAGAGCAGAATGCATGTAACTCAAGCAAGCTTCCTTTTTAAGCCCAAAAGATAGTTTCTAGTCCTAGTTGACACAATCCATTTGTCATCTTGAGCAAACTGCCCTGAGCCTTAAACAACTTATTTAACCTCTTTGCTGTTGGCTTCCAGCATTAAAATAAGAAATAAAAATGCTACTTTCACAGGAATGTTATATTTAACAGCTCTGAAATATTTAGAAGCACAGTAAAACTACTGATTGTGTCTACATCCACACTTCTTTCTAGCACAAATCCATATGAATGGGAACTTGAACTATATTGTTCTCTTTTCCCTTTTTTTTTTCTCTCCCCTGGAGTCCTTTTGCTGAAAAGACCGGGTGAGCTTAAACAAAAAGAAAAGGGTTCCACATTGGCAGGGCTGGTGGAACAGGCATTAGCCAAAGCCATTATTTTTTTATTGTTGTTTATCTTGTATTTCCTGATTCTGAGTAATACTGAGAGACGTATATGGAAGACAACATAAACACGTTGTGCAGGTAAATGCTCCTCCAGGACAGAACCATCATCAGGGTCAAGTGAAGTTCTTGGTGGAGATAATTCCATCCGCTTCCACTGACCATCTGCCTTTCTAGCTTTGTTCCCTAGCAGTTATACTCTCATCACCTAAAGACCTGATGAGAAGCACAGAAGAATTAATTCACCCATTTCTTCCTCGGTCACAGCATTCCTTATGCAAGCATAGCCAAGACATAGTTTTAAAAGGTAGTCAGAAGTGACCAAACTGTGATACAATATATGGTTGAAATGACTGTTCATGTACTTGGTCACAGCAGATCTTGATTAGGTATGGGATGACTGCCCTTTAAATTAAATACTGTGGAGACCTTCCACTGCTTGAAGCTCAATTTACCTATACAAATGTGATTGCAGATATCATAAAACATTTTCCCCAGGCTGTGTGCATATGTGTTATCACTGGTAACAGATGTTTGGTTAAATTTGGCACAATACCCATTAAATGGCACAAATGAAAAACAACTGGCCACAAGAGGCTAAACTAAGAAAAATCAAGGTTCCTCACTGAGATCATTTGAAACCTTCAAACACAACACAAAGCATGCTTGAGTTATGTTAAAATGCTGTGATCACCACATCACTTGCTCTGGATAATCAGACATCCTGTGTTCCTAGTTCTGAAAGTACAAGCCGGTATTAACGAGGGACTCAGTCCAATATGGGTCTTTGATGCTTGAAAATGAGATATTTCTGGATTTGCAGCTCTAGGTGAGACACATAGCTCCCTAAGTAGCATATGAGCAGAATGGTATATATAAAAAAAAAGACATGGAGAGCACAGAACAAAGAGACTCTTAAAAGAACAAAACACTGGGCTAACTTACAGAAAACAGAGAGAACAGCTTGAAATTTGTCCATCTTAAGGAAGACGCTTCTATTTGTATTCCATGAAGGTCTGGAAACCTCTCCTGAAGATAACTGTCTATAGCTTTCCTCTCAAGGAACTAAGAGGACATCATCCTTCTCCTGTTGTGTGAGAAGGGGATGAGCCTGCCCGGGTGAGTTATAGAATCACAGAATGGTGAGAGTTGGAAGGGACTTTAAAGATCATTGAGTTCCAATCCCCCTGCTGTGGGCAAGGACACCTGAGGTGAGTTACAACAAGGAAGACAGTGTTAATTCAGCTGTCAGATGAGTGGACCATTGTGAATAGTCTATTCACGGAGCATGGAGCACCAGCTGCTCATGGGATAGATTTCATGACACCCTCCACATCTACATTGTTCCTGGTGGTGTCAACACCACTGTGTAACACCTGTGAGGTTTGAACAACACTTGGAAAGTGACAAAAACTTTGCTCTAACTCCCTCCTCCATCTTAGCAGGGTCAAATCCTGATTTCCGGGACAGCATCCTCCCCACCAAGCTCAAGACAAGCTATGCTGAGGTGAAATCCACGAGTGGAGTTCAAGATTCACCACTCATGGCTCCCAATGTGATGAATATACTTTACATACATGAGTATTGTATTTAATGACTCCTGAATTAACATGCAATTCTGAGAGCAACACAGAACCCCAAGGCTCTATTAGTTTAGGTCTGTACCTTAGATACAATTAATTCCATTTCCTCAGGGACAAGGAGAGCATTTCACTTTTAGACCCCAGTAATAATTAAACCTAAAACAGGCACGATGCTGCTGGTCCATTGTGACTGGATTGGCACCAATTCTTGAATAAGACTTCAAATCTAGGCATCTGTGGAACTTTAAAGTGAAAAAATAAGGTCTCCTTAAATATAAAGGAGGGATAGCAGAAGCTGAGTGCTTTTCAGGATCATAGTTTTGAATTTTGGCAACTACATTTCAGATAAGCTATTTTCAGTTTGACAAACTCTTTAGTGCCCAAAGCTGCACAGCATTAGCACCTAATTTTGAAGAAGAGTGTGGCCATGCAAATAATTTCAGCTACTGATCTTTAAATAGAATCAGTATTACAAAGAATCATTTCTACTTTGTATGTGGATGCACCAAAAAATGGTTGGGAATGATGAAATGTCACTATAAGAAAGTCCTGAAAAACCCTTAAACCACAGTAGCTATTTTAATTGAGAAAGGTAGACTTTAACTGAAACAGTACTACTTATTTTATTGGTTAACACAGTAGCCCCATAACCCAACTCAGAAATTTTAAAGGCTCCTAGCACTGTCAGTTTCTCAACACGCATATTTACTCCTTCATGTCTTCTTAAATGCAAATGGAATAAGCGTAGTCTGAGTTTTTCAAATATAGTGGTATACTACTGGCCTGGAACTCATCTAAGCACAGCACAGCTCCACCCTTTGTCCAATACCACCAGTAATTAAGTATATCACATACAAAAGAAGTAACAGCAATTTAGTGGCTGCACATATCACACATCTTTCTAAACTCTTAAAAATATTAGTTGACACTTAATTACATATTATTGTATACAAATGTGCTGCTGAAACTCATATTCTGTGTATTAATAAGTTGGGTTTGGTTTGGGGGAGGTTGTTTTTTGTGCTTTTGTATTATTTTGGTCCCCTTAATATCTTATCCTCAGGACAACAGAATCAACAGTTATTTCCTCAGCTTTCAGTTACGGAATAATGTTTAACATAAGGTTTTGGGAATACAGCAGAGCCAGCCAGAATTATGTGCTACCGCCCTACCAACAAGCCTCAGTGTTCAGTCCCAGTAAATAAATAAAGTGGACAACCTGAACGCTGCTGGCAGGACTCTGGCCAGCTGGCTGAGAGCTTCTTTGACAGAGCCTCTGAACAACTGCCAAGAAGCTGGAATTTAAACGGACCTGGGGTCAGTTTTTCTTTTCTTTTTTTCTTTTAATAAAGATAAGAGAAATAAGCAAGTGTGAGATTTGGACGCTGAAGTATAAATTAAGAGCACATAAATCACATTGATGGTCCTTTTGACAACCACCTTCTCACAACCCATCCCCAGTGTGCCCCNCCCCCGTGTGCCCCCCCCCCCCCCCTCCTCTCCTTCCACTTTCCTGAATCACTTCACTTTAGGAAAACAAAAAAAAAGACCCTTGAAATCTAATTCTGAGAGGATTCTTCGTCTTTCAGGACGACAAGAAGCAAGGAAAGTTTGGCAGAACTCGCGCAAGTGGAAGGAAGAACTGGGCGCGCTCGGTCTGAGGCTGCTGAAATCCCGGTGCTGCTGAACCCGATGCGGCCACAACCTTCTCCTGTCACAGCGGGGCCGGGCCGCCGTTCCGCCTCAGGAGCGACCGGGAAACCCAGACCGCGCCGCACCGGGGCGTCCCCGGGCCGACCCCGCTCGAAGCTAAGCGATGAAGGGAGGGGACGGTTTCTCGGGGGACCGCGTCCCCTCGGGTGGGCGCATCCCCACCCACTAGCATTACCTCGATGTACGGGACGATTTTGCACGAGAAGTCTTCGAGGAGCCACTTCTTGGTGAGCTCCTGGAAGATGACCAGCGGCAGGCAGAAGAAGACGATGAGGAAGTCCCAGAAGGCCAGGTTGGCCAGCAGGGAGTTGGAGATGCTCCGCATGTAGTAGTTGTGGCAGACGATGCACATCACTGCCATGTTGCCCATGATGCCGATGCCGAAGATCACCACGGAGAGGCACATGACGGCGTAGGCGCCGTACGATTCCTCGGTCAGCGGGTAGAAGGGGTTGCGGAGGCGTGCGCGGCGCCCCGTGGTGTTCCCGCGGCCCCCGGCGCTGCCCTCCCCGCCGGCCGAGCCGTTCAGGGGCAGCCAGCGGGGTCCGCCTGTCGCACCGACTCCGCGCTCGCTGNTGGCCGCGGCGGGGACCAAGGCGCAGGCGACCCAGGCGCCCAGCACCTGGCAGAGCAGGGCGAGGGGAGCGCGGAAGGGCTGCATGGCCGGGAGGCGGCGGGGCTGGCCCGCTCCCCTTCAGAGGCGGTGCCCGCCCCGCTCTGCGGGGCTGGGAGCGGGAGACATGCCCGCCCGGCTCCCGGGGACAGGTCGCCTCGCCGGGGCGGGGGCAACCGCCACACCGCTGCCGCGGAGCGCGGCTCTCGCTGCTGCCACCGCTGGGGTCCGCCGCGGGAAGCGGCCGGCGCTGAGGGCGCGGCGGGGAGGCTCTTCTTGCCGCCTCCCGGGGCAGACCCGGAAAGTTGTGTCGCCGTCTCCGACACGCCGAGTTAATGTAGCAAGTGCAGGGCCGGGAGGACCCCCCTCCGGCGCTCCGCCCTTTCCCGGGACCGCTGCCTCCTCGCCAGCAGCAGCACCGGCCCCGTGCTG
This sequence comes from Nycticryphes semicollaris, assembly GCA_013400055.1. NCBI lineage: Eukaryota > Metazoa > Chordata > Aves > Charadriiformes > Rostratulidae > Nycticryphes > Nycticryphes semicollaris. The sequence goes on from VXBJ01003447.1 coordinate 1,241,763, forward strand.
CCTATTGACATCCTCCCGCCGCCGCGGGCAGTTGGTGGCTTTATTGGCGAGGAGAGGTCCCTTGTGGAAAACACCTCCCCTCTCCGGATAATCGCGAGCACTAATTCCTCCTCTCCAGCAACCTCGGAGAAAACAGGTTGCTGCGCGCAGCTTAGGGTGTTTAAGAGCTTTGCAAAACTCTTGCCCGGGATTAATCACCGTGCCGCTTTAAGCGCTCGCACCACGGCGGAAAGCGGCGAGAAGGAACGGCAAAGTTACTGTCGGCGCCGGGCGGGCGCTGCCCCGGGGACCGACCCCTTCGGGGCTGCTCCTGCCTCCCCAAGCCCAGCGGGTACAGCGGCAGAAGCGGGGCGGCAGCCCTGGCCGCCCGGGGCTGGTCTGCGGCGGGTTCCGTTCCCGTTCACGGCTTCCCGCGGCTCCGGTCCGGCTTCGCCCGTTGTAGCTCCGCTGCTGCTGCCGGGGGCGCGGCGGGGAGGCGGGCGAGGAGCTCGGCGGCCCCACAGTGCGCAAGCGCCGCCCGGCGGCGCGGCGGAGATGATCCGCTGCCCACCCGTAGGGGGAACCGGGCGACGTGGGGCAGCGGAGGCCCGGGCAGTCCTCTCTTCTGCAGCCCCTCCGTGCGAGGATGCGCCGGGAGAAGCCGCTTCCCCGCTGCCGGCCCCCTGGCAGCCCCCGGCCGCCACCCCCCGGGCGTCTCTGCAGCCTGGCGGATCTCCCCACACCGCTGCCCGCGCCCCGGTTTGGGGGTCTGGGTGCCCGCCTCGGCTCGCAGCTGGAGCCGGGGGAAGGGACAGGCGAGCGAAGCGCCCAGCCGCGGTACGGGGAGTCTCGCACCCCGGCACGAATCCTGGCCGACGGGAAAAGAGGGCGAGAGAGGATGGGGGAAGCTGCCGGCGTCTGGACGGGAGATGAAGAAAGGTTTTACTGGCCCGTGGGGGCACCTTGTTGGAGGGTGGGAGAAGGCACAGCTCGGGGGAGAAAGGGGCGTTCCTATATGAGGGCGCAAAGTGAAGTACAAGGGTGCCCTTGAAGACGGTGTTCAAAGCATCACCCTCGCAGCTGAGCAGCATCAGAAGCGTCTCCAGACATTTTCAGTGCCTGGAGAGCCAGGTCTACGTTTCTTTCCTGTTTTGAGCATTTGTGTGTGGTTTTCCTTCTTGCCTTTGTACAGTCAGATATCACAACTCTCTCTTTGTTTCTCTGTTTTTTATTTAATTTAGATGCTTACCAAAGTTGGCTTGAATATATATTTCACTGTAAGTTTCTTTGTTTCCACTTTTAAGAGTTTTAGTGTAGCTTTTTCCCAACAGTTTTAAAATTTTTAAACTTTTCCCATAAAGCAGTTTGAGAAGCATTCTTTCTTCCCCCTTCCCCAACTTAACCCATTTGAACTAAAGATCAGAAATTTTGTCAAAGCTACTAGAGCTCCTCATTTCAGGGGCTGAAATTAGGATTATGGATCTAATAGTTCTGTAAACTTTCTCCTTGTGGGCCAGTTGTGCACAGTGTGTAGGATGTGCTTGCAGATTGGGGCCCCGTCTTTTTTTTTTTTGTATTAATGATCAACAAAGCAAGCCATGTAAATCTACAGGAATAGAAAATACACATTGCATCCATGCAAGAACCCCAGCCTTTCAGATGCAATCACAGAGACAAGATTATTACCACTTTTTCTCAGTGGGGCTGAATGAATTATTATTGTTTATTTGTGACAACTTCACAAACTTCAGTAGCTGGCAGAAAGGAGGGCTTTATGGAAAGGTTCTCACCAGGCTGACCTTGCCATCAACAGAGAGACAAAAGTGCTTTCCTAAGGTCATTTATCTGATATTAATGTCCAAAGTGTGTGGTATAAATTGCTGTCTGGAGGTGCAGCTTGCACACCATCTAACCTAGAAGGAGCTTAGAAAATTATTTTGGATGAAAAATGTGACCTTTCAATGGATAAAATTGTTGAGTCCTTTCCCATTCGAATCTAGGAGTGGTGCCATTCCCCTGGCCATGATGATACCCGGAAAACACACAAACAGGACAATCAGAGAGCTTTTCCTGAAACCATTCTCTCCCACGTGTAGGTGAGGTGTGATTGTGGGAAGGTGTTTCTAAGCTTACATAAACAAGTGTTATACGTTAGGCACTACTGTGTTGAGTGTCCCTTAATAGAAGTTGAGCCATTTTATTCTTCTTCAATGTAAATGTCTTCTCATGGAGTTAAATGATCAAGCTGATTTTAAGACATCCTAATAAATAATAAGTTTTCTCTAATAAAGACATCTATGAATGAAAAAAAATATAATACAAAACCAACTAAACTTACCAGGAAAAGATGAGAATGTTAAATATAGTTTACTCTTTTTTTTCTTTTCCTTATATTTTTCTCTCATTTGTTTCTTCTGAGCTCAGCTGGTGTATAAAAGGAGTTAATGATGATAATGAGCTTACATTTACTGCGCCTTTCTTCCTGAAGAGTCCCAAAGGGCATTACAAACAGATATGATAAATTCACTGCTTGTTCTTAAAGGATACTGAGGAATATTGCTTCTGGCTTTTGTATGGAGGGAGCAGACAGCAGTTAGCAGACACATACTGCCCTCCTGCATACTTCTGCAAGAAATATGGATCAGGAAGAAGAAGGTTAAGCAGTGTTTGGTTTACGTCACTGATCCTTTAATGGTGAGATAAGAATTGAATCGTGCATAGGTTTTCCAGTGTCAGCATTCTACCTCCTTTGTAATAGAGAAAATTTATTTCTAAACACAAAAAAGTCTCATAAATGATTATTCTTTGCTTACATTTTGTCACTTCTCTATTACTTCATTAAGTATTTGGCTTCTTAAAAATAACAATACATGCAAAAAAAAAATATGGATTTTTTAGCTTGTAGCCATATAACCAGCCTGCCTGGAGTGGAGGAGCTTATTGTATTTATGTAGACATGATGGAAGTGTTCTGGGCTTTTGTCTTGCTAAAACATTAACATCAGAGGGAGTCAGAAGAATGATGTTTCCTAGAGGTTTCTTATCTCATTGAGACTTAGTTTTGTGAAGAGGCAGGTGTCTGTACACCTCCATAATTACCTAATCCTGCCAGTCTAAAAAGGCCCTCCTTTGCTGGCTTTAAAAACAATTTATTTGCCATTACAGTAGTCTCCTCCTTACTGTTGCTGGACTGTTGGATGCTGAAAGTTAGTGTTTGAAGGTTGTGCTTTCCCAGTTCCTTTGATCTCAAATATTTAATTGAAATTTTACTGTAGCCCATACAATTTCTGAGTTTATTCTTTTGGGGATGGGAGAGGGAGGGAGAGAGAGAGGGGCTGTGGATCTTTTTTTGGGGTGGCTGTGCACATGTCCTGTGTCTTTCAAATAATGTTGGTACTTCTTAGGAGAAGGTCTTCCTTTAGGATAAAGATCCTACTCTGTTATATTCTGATACAGCCTCCAGTTCAGTCAGCCTTTCACAACTCCTAGCGTGCTTCGTTGTACATGTTTTGACAGTCTTTCTACCAATTCATGCATCAGGCTAGAAATAGTCTCACAAACCACAAACAGACATTTATATTTATAAAACATTAAAAAGAAAAAAGAAAAGCATTTTTCTCTGTTAGATGAGGGAACTAAAATTCAGAGATGTTTTTGCAGCCAAAATCTATAAAAGGAAAACCATAAACATATTCCTACATGAAAAAATATAAAACGGTGGAATTTGAAAGGTTTCCAAATACATTCATTCTTCTTTGTTGGTGTTCTACAACATTTCAACTATGATGAAGAAATAAATAGGTTTTCAGTGCCTGCAATGTTGTTTCTTTGACATCTCCAATATTCATTACCTGAATAAGTGATGCTCTTAGCCTGAAGTGTTACTGTGTTGCAGGAAGACGACGTTATTGCTGTCCTTTTTAGCTCTCCTCAGGGACCATACTCAACAGGTCATCAACGAAGAAGAAAAAGGAGAAAATTTCACAAAATTATTTATAGTATTTTTTGCTGTTAAACTATGGTGTTCTCAGCTACCTTACACTGTACTCTCCTTCCTTGTTTAAGCAATTGCAATAGGACAACTTTTTTCCTATAGAAAAAAGACTGATTTACTTATGCTGTCTTCTTACATCTCACTGGGTTTGATGTGTATTATGCTGTCACAGAAATCTGTGTTCAGAGAGAACATAATTTCTGTGATACAGTATCATTGGAATTTTTATTACAGACAGATCAAAACCTCCTAATCAATGGAAGGACTTTTGTTGTTGAATTCAGTTGCTTATGTGGCTGAGTCAGGCATGTAATAATAAATAAGTGCTGAAAAGTTTGAAATGCAAAGAGAAATTCAAAGTTTAATGTTAATATTGGGAATTTCCTGTAATCGCTATTTTGATTATGCATTTATTGATGTCCATTAGGAAAGCTTGTGATGGCTCCTGAGTATAGATTGCTATTCCTGTCTACTTTCCCATTTTAAATTATAATACTTTTCCATTTAACCTTTCTCTTTTGCTAAAGTATGAGTTCTGTTTAAAGGATAGGCATCATTGCTTCTATCACATAGTCCGAATAGATTTGTTATTTAAGTTATCCTGGTTTTGAAAGATAAATTCCGGCAATCCTTCTATCACTATTAGTAATAAAAAACCACGTGATCAATATTACATGGAAAACTAAAATGTGGTTGATACTTGCATTACTGATTTTCTGTCTGATTTTATCCAAAAGGCAGAACAATATATAGAATATCCAACAACATCAATCACTGGAGAGAGAAGACATCAATACGTTTCTTTAAGGCGAATTACTTGGGGAATAAGTTATATTTATATAAAGTGGAGCTGTGGGAAAGAGTATCTATTATTAGGGAGTATCCTTGATAGACCATGGATTAAGACTATAAGGTTGAAGCCACATGAGACATGTCATAGAATCATAGAATTGTCCAGGCCAGAGGGACCTCTAGGGTCATCTAGTCCGACCTCCCCACAGTCAGCAAGGACACCCCCAACTAGATGAGATTACCCAGGGCCTTGTCGAATCTCTTCTTGAATATCTCCAGGGAAAGGGTCTCAACCGCCTCCCTGGGCAACCTGTTCCAGTGTTCCACCACTCTTATAGTAAAGAACCAATTCCTAATATCCAGTCTAAATCTGCTCTTCTCCATCTTGAAGCCATTGCCCCTAGTCCTGCCACTGCAGGCCTTTGTAAACAGACCCTCCTGTAGGCCCCTTTCAGGTACTGGAAGGTTGCTACTAGGTCTCCCTGGAGCCTCCTCTTCTCCAGGCTGAACAACCCCAGCTCCCTCAGCCTGTCCTCATGGCAAAGGTGCTCCAACCCCCTGATCGTCTTTGTGACCCTCCTCTGGACCCGCTCCATCAGGTCCATGGCCTTCCTGTATTGAGGGCTCCAGACCTGCACACAGTACTCCAGATGAGGTCTCATCAGAGCAGAGTAAAGTGGCAGAATCACCTCTCTAGTTCTGCTGGCAACACATCTTTTGATGCAGCCCAGGATGCGATTGTCCTTCTGGGCTGCAAGTGCACACTGCCTGCTCATGTCCATCTTCTCATCCATCAGGACCCCCAAGTCCCTTTCCTCAGTGCTGTTTTCCAATACTTCATCCCTTAGTCTTTATTGATACTGAGGATTGTTCTGGTCCAGGTGCAGAACCCTGCACTTGCTCTTATTGAAACTCGTGATGTTCACCTGGGCCCACCTCTTCACCCTGTTCAAGGCCCTCTGGATGATATCCCGCCCCTGTGTTGTATCGACACCACCACACAGCTTGGTGTCATCTGTAAACTTGCTGATGGGGGACTCAGTCCCTCTGTCTATATATATCCATCCACATCAAATCATTCTGTTTCAGTCTCTCATGTCAGCATCATCCCTTTTACCTGTGAACATCTTCACAAGTTTCTGTGCAAAGTGCTCAAACAAATAAAAGGTCTCAATAATCTATAATACTAGAGTATTTTTAGGGGGGGGTGTTTGTTTTTTTTCTTTGATTGATTGTTTTTTCTTTGCCTGGCTATGAAATTCAGATCAGGAAAAAATAATGAAACCTTTCCGTTTTAAAAGTTTATCCAAGATTTTCACTCTGTAATCAGTAAGAAATGTAGAAGGGCAATAAGTGTCTTATGGACTCAAGTTAAACCTTTACAGACTTTTAAAATGGTAGCTAGTTTCAGCTTTCAACCTAACAGTGATTTTTCTAAATCATCCACTGTGGTGAAATTGTTTTGATCATTCCATTTTAGAGATTTCTTAGATATTTGTCAGTTTGTTTTTTTTTTGGCTGGTTGGCTTGGTTTTGTGGGTTGTTTTTTTTTTTGCTAGCTGCTTTATACAAAATATTTTTTCATATATTTACCAGAGTCCTTTTACTTTGCTGATACAGAAAAACGGCCATGGTCCTTCTCACTTTCTTGATCTCCAAATCATTTGCATTGGAGCTATAAACACAAAATACTATTCAGAGCTTCAAGTCATTCTGCCCTTGTGATACAGATAATCACCAGGAACATTGCTCCAGTTAGTCACTACTTACCCTAGTTTGTTATTTAATGAAAAAATGGAGTTCAAGGGAAATTAATGACTTCTAAGTTGTGGTCATCAACTAAGGAATGTCTGTGAGGCCACAGCAAAGGTTTCACAGCTGGTGTAGGAAACCTGGTGGAAGAATAAAAACTCCAACATTTTCAGTTGAAACTACGCTGAGATATTACGAAGAATTGGCAGTAGTTCATAAATCCATAAGGTTTTGAAAGCACTGATGTCCTTGGGATGGCCCAAATTGCCCAGCAGTGATTCATAGAATCATGGAATTATCTAGACTGGAAGGGACCTTTAAGATCAACTAGTCCACCCATCAAAGAAACTGATAAAAAACAGGAACCCATCACTAAACCATGTCACTAAGCACTATGTCAACCTGTCTTTTGAATACCTCCAGGGATGGTGCCTCAACCACCTCCCTGGGCAGCCCATTCCAATGCTTAATAACCCTTTCAGTGTAAAGATTTTTCCTAGTATCCAATCTGAACCTCCTCTGGCGCAACTTGAGGACATTTCCTGGTGTCCTATCACCTGTGACTTGGGAGAACAGACCAACTCCGCCTCTCTACAACCTCCTTTCAGGTAGTTGTGGAGAGCAATGAGGTCTCCCCACAGCCTCCTATTCTCTAAGCTGAACAACCCCAACTCCCTCAGTCTCTTCTCATAAGACTTACTCTCCAGAGTTCTCACCATCTTTGTTGTCATCCTCTGGACACGTTCCAGCACCAAAATCTCTTTTTTGTGGTAGGGAGCCCAAAACTGGACACAGTACTCAAGGTGGCGCCTCTCCAGTGCTGAGTAGAGGGGGACGCTCACCTCCCAAGTCCTACTCACCACGCTGTTCCTGATACAGGCCAGGAGGCTGTTAGCCTTCTTGGCCACCTGGGCACACTGCTGGCTCATGTTCAACCAACAGTCAACCAATACTCCCAGGTCCTTTTCTGCCAGACAGCTCTCCAGTCATTCTTCTCCAAGCCTGCCAACTTTAAGATTATGGAGGCCAGCCATCAACTTAAAAGTGCCAAAACCACCACTAAACCATGTCCGTAAGCACAACATCTATCTGTGTTTTAAATACTGGGCAATAACATAAATCTCAGAGTGGCAGAGGCAGTTGAATGACATCTCAGTCGTTGCTTTTAAGCAGCCAGCACAGCTATGAAGAGAAATGAAGAAAAAGAGGGGAAAGGGAGCTGAGAAAGAGTTTGTGAAAGACAAAGAGGGAGGGAAGAAGGCTGACAGAAAAAAAAAAAAGAAAAGAAAGAAGTCCCAAATGAAGAAGAACTGATATTCTTGCGCGAACATGATGAAAAGAATAAGGGTTTAAGGAATAAAATGGAGAGGGAGAGTCTACAGTGCAGAGGCTGCCTCAGCCCTCGAAAACATGGAGCAGACAACTTCAGGTTGTTTGTCCCCAGCACCTCTTGTTATCTCCCAGTGTTGTGATCTCCATCTCTCCCTCCTGTGTGCATCTCAAGAGTTTTCTCTAGTTTGGAATGCTAAAATGTGTTGTAAGCACTTAAAACCTTATGTTTCCTCCATGCACAGAATATTTTTCATCTTTCCCATGCAGCAATAAAATCCTAAATATGCAGCCCGAACATAACTTAACTTTTCTGTCCAATGCAGTGCACTCCAAACCCTCACACATATGCTGCCCTTTGTTCCTAAGGTAAGTGTAGGCCATTGCTTTGCCCGTACAAGATATTCATCTGCTGTTGACTGTGTCTTCTCCGATGCAGTAGCGGGATGCTGTCTTTTATTTTTAAAGTTAGTTGGTTAGGACTTTAGTTTGTTATTTTCTTCCACTTTAATGTCACTTCAACTGCAATTTCGTCTGCAGAGCTCATTTACATGCTGCTTATGTTTTCTTCCAGCTTATTAATGAATTTATTAAAACAAGAAACAACTTTATACCTTGCAGGAGACCCACTGCATCCTTCCCACAACTTAGTGCAATCCGCTGCCATTCCTCATCAGCCAATGTTTGTGATCCTTCAACCTGTTTTCAATTTACATGACAGTGCTTATGTCCAAAGCAATTTGAATTCATTTTGGGAGATTTAGTGAGACACTGTATTAAATCCTTTATTAAAATCATGCTGTGTATCTTTCATCCAGGATTTCTGCAGTTCTATCAAAAAAACAATCACGTTTCCTTGGCACTTCATGTTCCCTATGAACCCGTGCTGCTTATTGCTTATTGTTCCATTATCCTTTGAATGTTTAGAGAAGTGTTTGGGGTTGGGTTTTTCTCCATTTATTTTCTTTCCTCCCCTCAGCAGTTGTTCTGTTCCTTTCCATTACAGAATATGCTTGAAATTAGGCTCCTTGTTTAATAAACTACTCTTCTTCCCTTTACTGATGTTTGAGGGTACCCTTGCTATGCTTTATGACTTCTCAGAAATAATTTTTTGAGGGCTGAGTATTTTCAGTGTGTACTCAGGAATGCTTTTAACCTGGACTAATTGGCTGGGCGCAACTGTTTTTCTTACATGCATGTTATCAATAGCAGGTTTTTTTTCTTGTTTTCTGTCAAATCTGCTTTCAATAAGAACAAGTAATGACTACATGTATCTGGGAACCATGAGTTGTGCCCACCTCTCTTCTACCAAAGCAACCATAATTTTGGACTATTGTTGCATTTTTTTTTTCAATAATATCTTTTAACAATCTCCTTTGGCATCATTAACTTGTTCTTGGCTTTATCCTGAAAGCCACTGAGCATTTTGACCATGAAATTGTAAGAATATATTTACTTTCCATCACTGAATGTGTCATGCAACTTTTTTTGGAAATGCTCATACATTCAGATTAAGCACAAGATTTTATGCTTTGCTGTTGCTCATACAAGTTGTCTTCTATGGTTCATCTTTTCCCTGAATCCTAGCCCACTCTGTATATTTTGTTTGCTTTCTTCTTCATAAATAAATACATCACCCTGGGGAGAAGAGTTATTTAAAACTGTATGATATATTTCATACACATTCTCTCTTTCATGTCATCGTTGTTCTCAGTTAAGGACAGATCCAGTGTGTGTTAAAGTTGATAAGAATATTCCAATTCACTGCAATGAATTTTGATCACACCCTAGTTGTCAAATCTCATATTTTCTTTGAGTTCGGGGTCCACTTTTCTGTTTTGTTTTGGTTTTTCCTTCTATTTTATTTTTTTCCTCTCTCCCACTTCTATATCCTGCGATAAACTGATAGCTTCTGAAGGTTAGCAATGAATAGGGACATCTACTAATTGTATCTCAGTAGCTGGAGGTTATTTTTTGTGCGTTTTCGTGTTATGTCCTGACAAGGAACATATCTGTTACCTCTTTTAGATGTAGCTTGATTTTCTGTATTAGCATAATTTTCTTATATTTTTTTTAAAGACTGAAATTCTTGTATTCTGTAGCATAGTTCCAATTTGCCAGCATCTCTTAATGAGGACATAGTATATAGTCACTGGTAATGTCAGCAGGTCATTGAGGAGAAGAGGCAGTCAGGGATGTCACTGGTCTTATGAATCATAGATATCCTGGACCACACAAGGCTTCTGAGGGCATTGGTAAAAGCTGTTTGTGGTCATGTTATATTAGACTGTGCTTTTTCTACCTAAATTGCATCAGCACTCATGTCTGTGGAGGTGGAAACCTCAGCTTGCTGCATGAGCTAGCATGATGCCATTAAAATGATGGGTGATTACCCTAATTTAAGCAAGCAGCATTGTTACCAGAATGTCTCTGTCAAATGAAATATCATGAGCCACTTGTTACCTATGCCTATTAATAAATTCCAGGATGCTTTTTTACAAGACTGAGGATCTCTTGACACAGAGTGTGGTCATTTTCCTTACCAGGAATGTATTCACTTGTGTGGGAGGTGAATGACTTATGGAACAAATTTTTGGCTGTGGTTGTTCTTTGCTAATCAGGTCAGCAAAGACGCAGGGACAGAGTTAAAGTAAATTGCCTTTTAGGTACATTGATTCTAAAGGTTCTAAAAACTGCTTTGGGGGTTCAGAGATGCTTACAGAAATAGTGCTCTGGACTGTTATCCATATCTCTCTTTCCTCCTGAGGTGTGTCACAGAGCCATCCTAGACGGCTTTTGGCAATCAGCAATTTTCTTAAATCAGGAAAATCTCACTTATCTTAGCTGCTTTTTAATAGGTGTACTTCATGGCATAAAAGGACCAGAGGAAAAGGTCAAGGATCCCGTTTGGTTGCTGTATAGAGCTTTAGAAATGTGTTATTGACCTCCCACAGAACTTAAATCCATGGGATCCTGAACAATAGAGAAAGCTATTTGTTTTCCAGAAGGAAAATATATTATTGGCTGGAAGAGATGATTAAAAAAATTTTAAAAATTAATAATACAAAATCCACCAAATAATCTAGAATCCCATTTTAAATAGCTCTGTTTTGAAAGACAGACAATGACACATTTTTCTCTCCATTTTTACTTACAGGCTGTAAGTTCATAATTATTATAGTCTAATCATGAAATGAATGTTATCTGTTTTGATATGCTTCTTTTTTTTTGCTCCTAGCAGCTGCTGTCAAACTGTATTTCACTTAGGTTCTGGTAAAATGTTAAGTTACTGTAGAGTGAACCACATGCATACACATTTCCTGGGAAACACATGTGCATCGTACAGTCTGAGCCTGGATGAATTGTACCTCGCCGTGAGCTAAGGCTTCTGTCACATCCCCTCCAACATGACAAAGGTAAGGGACAGCAGGAGTGATTCATGTGAAGAATTTTTCAATTATATTCAATTAATATTTTAATTAGGAAAGGGCTTTGCTTTTATGTTCGTTGAAGATCCTTCCTTCTGAGCCTCTCTGAAAAGCGCTTGCAGTTCAGCCCGAGCCACCCACTTGAACATTGCTTAAAATGAGGGGCTGCTCTTTCTAACCACTTGCAGGGAAGGCTGTAGCTTGAGCCAGGAAACAGAGCACAACCCAAGCTGCCGGCTTATTAGCGTGAGAATCCCGCCCTCATTGAAGTCTTTGGATTAATGACTTCAGACAGACAGATGTGAGACTCTGAGGCCATGTGTGGGGGAAGGGGTTTCTCATCAGAGGGCTCTGCAGTGTTCTTGGTGGCGAGAGTAGCTTTATTCCCTGAAAAATACAGGGTGGTGACTGAGCAACTGTGAAGGAAGGGTAGCAAAATGGAAGGAAAAATACACATATTGCAGGTATCTTTGTGCTGGGAACTAATGCACAGCAGCCACTCAGAGTCCATCCAAAAAAATCCTATGCTTTCTTTATGTTCACTGTATAAAACTTTGGCTATAATGACCTCCTGAGATCTGAATACAGTAATGTTACCAATGAATCGCTGCTAATGGAAGTGATCTGAGTTTCCCATGAGCCATCACTGCAGGAGAGCAGATTTCTTTGGGGTAGAAGATTTTATAAAACACCAGATCTGTCATAGCATATCCATCAAGATTGTCCCCTGCACACTAGCTTTCCTGCTATACTATCAAAAATAAATAAAATCAAATAAAATCAAACATTTTCATCAAGCACTTATAAATTAGGGCATACCCTCTGGGGCACAAGTCACAGTATGTGCATTTTGCAATAAAATATTTACATATTCTGTGACATCTGTGTAGCACAAGAGACTATAATCTTGAATAGCATTTGAAATGCAACTGTGCACATAGAAGGACAAATAGAAAAGTTACACAGTGTTTCTTAGAGTACTTATAAAATTATTATGGAAATATAGAAATGTATAACACTGATATCCCAAAATCCTTGTAATAGAATTTTTGTACAGATTGCATAGTCCAATTTAATTCTAATTACATTTTTATAATGCTTGTAGATGCACATATGCACACATACTCTTACACACACACATGTGTTCTGCCATACATTTACTAGAGTGTATATGTCACACTTTCTATTTTGTGTTGTATGTTAATGTTAAAATCAAGAACATAGAGGCATATTTTCAGTCTAAATTCATAACACTGGGAATGGGTAAATGGGAACAGATGTGATGTAGAAGGGATTTTATTCTGGAGGACTGTCATAACAGAATTAAACTATCCAGCTGACTTCATATTCAATGGTAGAAACTTTCAGCAGTGGGTGGTGTATGAGCACACAGGTATGCCAGTTTAGAGCCCAGTGAGTACTTCTTAAATATAGCCAACGTAAAGCCTGGTGAAAGATTTAGAAATAATAAGCAGCAGCTGATGCAAAAAAATTGCCGGGTGGACATAATGGGTCACAATTGCCCATCACATTGAGATAATATACAGCTGCAATGACATCAGCAAAAGTCCTGTGATAGGGGCTTGGAATAATGCAACTGAATCAAAATTAAAAAAAGGGCTCTGTTAGCATACGCAGTGTGGTGATAAGCTGGGGACTTTTGAGTACCCTCTTGAGGTGTGTGACCTCTGCCATCTCAAGTTTGGGGTTGAATAACTCTTGACACATTCAGTTAACTGTATCTTTCAAAATTTCCCATGGAGCAGCTGTGGGGCCAGAAAAATATATCTTGCTTCATCAGCATAAGGGTAATACTCTGTCCTGTGTTCAGTAATGATCTCACCAAGAGACTTCGTATTTACAGCATGGGAAATGGGAAAGGAGAAGAGCCTTGAAGGGTGCCACATTTCAAATTCCTTTACTGTGACACATAATTACCCAGCAGAGCCAGTTATCTCCCATTTTTTAGACAGCTGGAAAGGGAAGGATGTTCTGATGGGTAAGACCTTGGGAGTTACAAGCTCAGTAGCTGGTTCTGAGAGAGCCCTTTTAGTATACCCTTGAGCAAGTGCTTCAACTGGCCACTATTTGGTGCCCCTTATTTACACAACGATCACTATTTCTGGTCCTCTAATTGTCTTGATATTTCTAGGCCCTTGCGGACGTGACTGGGTTGCAGCAAAACACCTATAAATATTAAAAACATGATGTTCCAATGCTATTTGGATCTGTGTTCACTACTAAGCTGCAAAAAATGGACAGCGAATAAGACTACTGGAGAACAGCTTTAGAAACACCAGCCATTCCCTCTGGTTGCTAAAACGATTTTAAAATTCCAGAAAAATCTAAGCAATACCAAACTTTTTTAGGGACAAAACAGTAATGACACATGTAATTGAAGCTGCCCTTAAATTTAATTCCAGAGTTTTTCAGTTTTCCTAGAAACTGACAAAACTGAGAAGGATTATTTGCTTCAGGCTGAATTTTTACACTATTTTCTTGTAAAGTTTCTGGGTAGACCATTAAGGAAACAATCTATTGTTTGATCACTGTGAGATGCTGGCACCTGCTTCCTTTGGAAGCTTTCAAGCAGAAGTTTGAAATGTATTGCAAAAGGTCAGAGAAAGAGGAGGTGCTCCTTTATTGGTTCCTCAAAATGTTATTCCACTCGAGCCGTTTCTTCCTTCTGCAAGATGCTTGGTGTGCATCTTTTCTTTATTCCTGCAGATGCTCTAGCACTCTGACCAAGCCACACATGTGCCAGCACCAGTGTTCGTGTGCTGACCATTCACCATCCCAAGGGAACAGCACCATATCAAGACTTCCTGTGAAACTGCACATCCCAGTTGCTGGTGCCATGATGACATACCTGGCTGCAGATACTGTGAGCAAAAGGAAGGAAATTTATTTTTCTTTTTCTACCATTCATGTTGTTACTAATCTCCCTGCTCTAAGCAGAGAACAGAAAAGAATCAGAAGAGAATCTCGGCATCAGAAAAGAAAGGAAGGAAGACAAGAGTTTTGCAGGGGAGGCACCTAGGGGGTGGGGAACTGAGTGGAAGAGGACATGGAAGAGGATGAGGTTAGGGGAGTGAAAACTCCTAAGTCTGGAGGAAGGGGAAATGGACCAGGAGACTGGGAGCTGACAAACATAAACGGAGATTAAGAAGGTCTGGATGGAGTGGGAAGAGGCTGGGCAAAACCGTCCAGAGTCTGCTGAGCTCAAGAATCCCAAATCTCAGCAGCAGCTTGCTATCCAAAATGTTGTTGCTCTTAAACCCCCTTTTAATTGGAAAGCTTTATGGAGCATAATGGCCTTCTACTGCTGCCACCTACCCATCAAAGACCAGAGAACTGTGCCAAGTAGTTATCTCCCGCCATGGGTCTGTCACGCTCCCTACTCCAAGCATTTTAGTGTCTTAAAAATACTGTGGACAGTATTCGGAGAATTTAAAAGTCACATGCTCAGAAAATATTTGAAGGAAGATTACCTCTCCACTCTTAACCACCTACTGCCTGTGCATTATTGGGCTGCTTAATGTATTTACAGAATGAGGAACGAAACTAATCTGGCCTATTTTACCATCAGCCTTCCACGTTTCTCAGATGCTCCATCCGTGAGTTTACCTGGCCATATGTTCTAACAGTCCATTTCTTAGGGTAGGGCATTTCTGGACCTCAGAAGAATCCTGACCTTTCTAAAAGATGCCCACTTTGGACATGTGACTCGTTTATAGCACTCACATAGTCCCTAAAACTTAAAAAGCTTTGCCTGGCAGCAGCCACACATGTTCATATATTTCAAGACTTCTGAAGCAATGTTTGAAGTGAAGTTGTCTTTTAAGCATGAACAAGATGGAGCCAAGTTTAGCATTCCTAATTTTGGCCACATTTTGGTCAGGCAGGGGCAGAATTTCTGATCAGGAAATGATGGGAATGTAAGTTTTCAGGCTTCCTTGAATCAAAACCTGTTCAACTGATTTTGCGTCAGCTTTGCACATTTTCTCGTTGAGACAGACCACGTGGATTTGAAGTGCTAAGGAAGCTTAAGAGAAAGCTCTGAGCAATGCAGGAGACAAGCCTGAACAAAAGCCAGGTGACATAGTTAACAAGAAGAACTGTTACAACATACGTGGGATGGTGTAACACAAATGCAAAGTGTCATGGAGGGGCAGACACACCTATGCTGAATGGAGTAAGTTCAGGAGGAAGGTATGGCAGTGTAGTTCATCATGTGTCACTGACAAACAGAGAAATCATCAGAAGATAGCAAAGAAGTGGGGCCAGAACATGACTTCTCTGTCACCAACACAGGAAAAGGGAGCTGGGACACTAGACATAGAGGGGAAGTAAGAAGAGAAAAACATTATCTGCTGCAGTGTTATGCCAAAGACCATTACCTGCTGCAAAACTTATACCAAACTACAGGGGATAAATAGGAGCTCCTAAATCTTAACCCACCCTGTGCCCCTATGACATCCTCACTCTTAATTCAGGTCTCTGAATTACATAAGAAAGACCCAAGTATTTATGCTAAAAATATTTACACAGAAAATGCTTCACTGAGAAATTATTCCAGTCAAAAAGATTGTTGCAGCCCTCTGCAGATACAGAAGTATTCCAGAGGTGATTCTCTTGTTTTGGATTATTTGCTATCAGTGTGTCAGAGGCAAGAGCATGATCTGGGGTTCTACTGCTCAAGAAGGAAGAGAGGAACAAGAAAAGTCCTTGCCCCGAGAGCTTGGGGGCTATGAATATTTGCTGCAAGTGGGCAGTGAAAGACCCCTCCCAGGGGTGACTGATGGCTGAATTGGATCACCAGCTGTCCCTAGAGGACCTCTGCAGTCCTGTGGGTCTGCTGGCAGCAGAGCTCTGGACACACTGCAAAGGCAGCCTGGAGTCTTCTCTCATGCTGGTATTACACCAGGGCAGGACTGCATTTGGAGTCCTCCCCTCACACACGGGGACACATGCTACCTTGGATACCCTGCCCTAGATGTACCCTGTCAGGAAATTGCTCTCTCTGTCTGCTGGTAATGACAGCAAAAGTACCAGTCACCAAACACAGGGGTGGAAGGGGTGCAGGTGAAATCTGAAGAGGTGATGGCAGTGAGCACCTCAGCACTGGTAATGTGCAGGCTGTTTTGTGCACCCTGCTGAAACTGCAAAGACTCAATCAACAGCTTCCCTCAAAGGACTAGCAGCTCCTCTAACCCCATACCTGCTGCAAGCAGTGAATACATGCTGAAAAAGTTTGTGAGTCACATGAACTGTAAGATCTTGCCCCTTCTGAGCAAAATGCCTCTCCATCTCAGATGTGTATGCTGCTAAAGATTTTTTTTCTTGATTCTCTACGATTGGTTATCATGGGGTGAAAGAGAGGGGAGTGGTCTTGGCTCTCAGCATGAAGGGGAAGCAGCAGGACCTTGGCTGCAATAAGAGATGTTTAAAAATCTGAATGCTAACACCTCCTACAGCACTTCCCTGAAAAAATGTGCTGGATTAAATAATGGGAGCCCTGCTAGTATTTTACAGACCAGCCTCCTGAGCGAGTGATCACCCCATCAATCATTATTGTGTCTGGGTACCACTTTTTGATATATTTCCATCCACATGTTCTAGAGTGCCTTTTATATCAGACTGACATGGACTAATAGCTTGGTAGATTTTCAGACCAAGCAGATAACAACTGAGAAAGGTATTGTTGCCTACTAATAAGAGAGTGCTATTATGCTAGTTGTGTATTTGCAAAAGAGCCAGGGGTCAAGTATCTTGTACCTTCACTTAACAAAGTATTTCAGCCGAGGTTATTACTGATTATATTTGAATTCATACTTTTCAGAACACTTGCCCTTCTTTACTTTTGTTCTTGACAGCAAAATTCTAAAAATACATTTGGTGATGCATCCTGGTACCACCTGTGCAGGGTCTGCAGTAATTTGTTATCCTAGAAAGTCATTGTCAAGCTGGACACACAGCCCAGTGTGGCTCTACTTTTAGGAATGGTAAGGTCAGTTCATTACTATGTGCCCTAGTGCTTTATTTTTAAGGACACTGCTGACCACACACAAATACACACAAATAGTTATGAATGCTGCATTGCCCCTGTAGAAATATGTCTATCGTATTTCTGCTAACTGTGACATTTTGTGTCACTCGTGGGTGCTGGTACGTGGCTCTGTATAACTGAGTCACTAACTTCCTAGTTTTTCTGGCTGGCTTCCCCTGCTGTGTGTAATCACAAGAATGGTAGGAGCAGCTTTTTTTCCTCTCTTGTTACCAGAGTATTGCTATTTCTGACATTTTAATATCTAGATGTTTTTAGGGAAGACTAGACAAAAGAATCCTCTCCTAATCTGCCACGGTGGGACACCAGTATAGCACCCTCTTCTCTAGAGCCGGGGACTGGAGGAACACCTTCAAAAAACCTAATTTTCTGGCAATGAGGCAAGTTAATTAATGAAAGGATCCAGAAGATATTTGTGTAGTTTGTTTCTAAAATTCTCCAGTAAAGATGATCCAGCCCCTGTGGAAATACTCTCAGAAAACACAGGATTTTTGCTTTACATTGAGATGTCAAATAAACCTGTGTTGTATGGCTTCGAAGTTCAGACCAAGGAAGGAGAGCAGTCCTGAGAGAAAATAATAGACCCGCAGAAAACTCTTTTCACCCTACATCATTTTCTTTGGAAGCTACAGTAAGTTGAAAAGAGGTGACCTCTCTCTTAACAAGCAATCGAGGATGTTTGAGGGCTACTGGAAGATGCTCCTACTTGCTGATCGTGGTGTTGATTTTTTTTACCTGACGTGATTTGGCATGTTTGAAAAAAGTAGAGAAAAGAAGTCTGACAAAATTTCTATAAAAATGTGAAAGGGGGTTCAACACATTCTTCTCTATCCCTGGGATTACAACAATTAATTCACAAAGGTTTTTTAAATCCCACAGCAGCTTAGTCAGAATGAGAGTGACTTTTTAGCCATTTCTGCTGAGATGTGCTTTAAAAAGAGAAATTATGTTTCATGGGATACTTTGGCAGTTCTAAAAAAATACACTCACCTCAATGCAAGACTGATGAAGTTTGAGTACCATTAGCAATACCCATCTCTGAATATCCTCTAAGGATGCTACTGTTATTACCATTGAAAACTCAGCAATCCTGCTGTAGCAGCATAAAAATTAAACTGATGAGCTGCAACTTAAGTATTTAACAATAAGATACCAAGCAAACTATTCAAATATGCTGCATCTTAGCAATTCATAGCTGTAACTAACGGAGAATGCAACAAGAGGTATTAGAGAAATTACTGAGAAGCATCATGTGTGAATGCTGGGGAGGGCATAATGGGTGGCAGGAGAAATGAAGCAGTTAGAGATAGATAATTTCTGGAGGGGGAGGGATTTTAGGAGCTCCAAAGTTGACAGGTAGTGAAGCATTAGGTGTCTGATCCAAAACAATTGAAGTTGATGATACTGTAGTCGTAGCAGCCAATTTTTCTGTTACATTCTAATGGTTAAAGTGCTTGGCCGCTGTTTTAGATCAGTGCAGCTTTTTTCTCCTTTTGTGTAGCCAGGAATGTAGGAGTTACAGGAACAAAAATGAAGGAAGAAAGACTGGCTCCAGAAATGGGGGCTTAGACACTCATCTTTTACATAACAGGTTAGTGACTATTTCCTATTCCAAGGGGAAATAGCAACGACATTTGGTTCACTCCTTGGAGTCATTCAGACACCTCTCTCCTGCCTATCTCGCATCCTAGAGCTAGGAAGCAAGTGAACTCGGCCCCACCTCTGCTCCCCAAGGCATTTCTGCACATTACATGGCCTGCTTGCTGAGGAGTAATCCCGATCAACCAGGTGAAAACCTGTGTAGAAGCCTGCTGGTAACCAAGCAGTAGCAGGGCAGCATTCTGCCTCTCCATCCAGTAGCAGGAGGAAGGGTTTCTTGAGCACTACTGGCAACAGAAATCTTAATGTGAATGGAAAAGGAAAATTATTTGGGATGGAGTGTATGAGATACTTGGTCAGCTGCACTCCCAAATGGGGAGCCGCAATCCTGGCAGTCCAGAAACCCTAGGAGTGACAAAGCTCTGCTGAGCTCCTGGTGTTCTCCTGAGGACCTGAAGGCCATGCAAAGATTCAGGTGTTTTTTTCTGACTTCAGCTCAGGCCAGTATCTCTTCACTCCAAATGGGCATTTCCCAGAACCAACAAACCACACAAAAGCAAGAAAAGGATTTGACTGATCAGACACTTGATCTGACACTTGTTTGTTGTTAATATTATTTTTCATTGCCTCCAGGCTATTTTTCTTGTTTTTACTCAGACAAATAGCTATGAGTGAAATAAAAGTCGAGCTGTCCAAATTTAGCCGAAAGGATGGGTTTTTGCAATCATATTTAGATATTTGTCCATCTTGGGACCCTATCTTTGGGACCCCCAAACTGATGTATGAGTAAGATTATTTATCGGATTGCTCTTACTGCTTTGATTGACAGGAAGGAATAAATAAAGCTTTATGCCGAGATCAAACAAAAAAGCATCCAGACATATGGATTAGATGGCTTTGAAGCTCCTGAAGCTCCCTTTTCTGAGCCAAGAGAAAGTGCAATACAAAAGTGAAATACAGAGGAGTTTTTTACATTATATTTATCATAAAACTGAGTGAATTAAAGTGATACTTGCAGAAAAATACTGTACCAAGAATGGCACATAAATATCATTTTAAATGCAAACATTGATCATGATTCTGTCTTATAAGGATATAACACATTTATTTTTTTTTATATACTCAGTAAAGGCCTTAGAATGTAAGGCTTTATCAGAATTCTTTGTATATCAGTAATAAATAGTATCAGGTGGTAAACAATGTTAGATTCCAAGGCAGAAGCAAAAGACAGCTATTTCTGTGGCCTGAAGAACCTCTCTGTGCAATAATGAGCACAATTCTCATGTTTTTCTTCAACATCAATGTGTTCAATATAGACATAAATTGAACTTTTTAAGAGGATTTTGCAGGCAATTTATACCAGTGTTTGTAGCTGTTTTGCAGGAGGAGAATTTGCACAGAAATGAAAAGTCTATTAACATTCATAAATACAATTGCCCAAGACAGAAAAAGGATAGAGAAGAGGAGGACGCCTTTCAGAATTATGACAATCACTGTTGAAATTGTTCTTTCCTTTATATTCCATAACAACCGTCAGTCAGTATGAAAGTGAATATGTTCTTTATTACTATTTTTTCCCTTCAATTTGTGTCCAAGTAAGCTTGCTGAGATAAACTGGTGAGCTTCTGGCAATCACATTTCCTCTTTGGAAGCTAAAAAGAAAGAAAAAGCAGATTAATTAAAAAAAAATATTCTAAATTTATGTCAACATTACACTTCAAATGAGAATAAAGGAAATTATATTTCAACCCTACCCGTTTCAACAATGTCTCTCTAATCTGAAATTGAGTGGTTCTGTGAACTTGAGTCATGTTTGGTTTTTTGCTTGACCTTGTGCAAGAAGAGGCAGGTGTGAGGGAATACCTAGTCCCCTACAAACATGTTATATATACTAATGAACACAATCTTGGGAAGGGAAGGCAGGGGTTGGGAGGATGCTATAAACCCCAAGAAGTTACTTTCCATTCTCTGGCCTCCTATCCAGAGGGTGTTCAGTGGGTTTTACAAAGTCTTTAGACAATACTATCTATCCTACCATGATTTGCAATGTACAGGGCCAGTGATTAAGCTGGCTAGTTGCTGGCTAATATAGTGAATATGTATCTGTATATGTTTCATCTGTGTGGTTTAGGCTGTGTTGAAATCACATCAATTTGCTGTGTTAACTGTTACACAACATAAATAGGGTCTTTACAGAAATTTGAATTGGGAACTAAATGAGAGGAGGCAGAGATAATTCCAGCTGTCACTATCAGTATTTCCAAATTACTTTCTTTTAATGCATATTTCTCCCATTTTAAATACTAATTTAGGGCTATGTATGGATAAACCAGGAAACCATTTTTGGCTCAGATTTGACTCCCCCAGGTAACGCACAGGTGGAAAAACTGATTTACACACACACATATAGAATGAAGGGTACTGCCCACGTTCTCACTTGCACAGAAGGCACTTGCTGCCTGCCCTGCAAGAAACACCTGTAATTTGCCCAAAGAGTTGTGTGCTGCTGGTACTACAGATAAAAACATTACCAATATCCAAACAGCTTCTCTGTCAGCACTTTTTGACTTTCCAGCTTATAGTTTAAGGGCCCTTAGTGCAGCCTCCCTGTGGTGACAGACCAGCTGAGGGGGCACAAAGCTGGGATGGAAACCCTCTATCGGATACCAATGAATAGACAGGATTTGGTAGAAGAATTCTATTTATTTTAATTTTATATTTAATTTATATTGGCAAAACACAGTTGTGGTATTAACACCACCAAATGTGTGCAGACACATTTATGCAGGGAGGGACCAGAAGACTCAGCTATATATTCCTTCCTCCCTAGAGCAGTTGGGGACTTAGAGGCAGGGCAAGTGGCTAGAATATACTGTTAGGCTGAAGGTCTGTGGGAAAGAGCATTGCCTCTGTTCCTATCATCCCTATTTATCTGCTTTAATTTTGGAGACAGAACAAAACGATGTATGTTTCACAGGCACCCCTAGCCTATCCCGCATAGCTCCACTTGCTGCAGGTTTCTCTTTAGCACGTTGATTTTACACATCCGCATCCTAAAATGTGTAGGGAATAGCTCCCTCCCCTGCAAAACAGAATGTATTGCAGCATGCCGTAGAGGACCAAGCTTGTACCTGGTCCTTAAGTGTTAAAGGGAAAATCAGCCCGTTTAATTGGATTGCAGTGGTAATTGCACTTGCTGATCCATTTGTACAGTATTTTCTATATGTAGAGTGTGTAATTTGAGAATTATATTCAGACATTTAGGTTGCAAATTCATTTACAAATATAATAAGAGTCTTTAAGAAACACAATAGAAACAGCTCATTAAGAAAATTCTTCCCTAAGAATAAACAAACTTTGCATCTGCTAGACTTCTCTGTGCTGATTGGAGGGTTTATACATTCTTCTGACAAAAAGAACATAGAAGAAGCATCTGTTTCATAGTCAGCACATTGACAACACAATAGTGCAAGAATAAAAATACTACAAGAACTATAGATTCTGGGTCAGTCCCTCTATCACAATATCTTGTCTCAAAAAGTATTTGAAGTCCAATGCTTCAAGACCAGTGTAAGACTAGCATACACAAAGAGCAATATTTTCTCAAAGAAAAAACCCAAAGCCCCAAACCCCCCACCTTTCTGCAAGATCATGGCTTGGCTCTTTAGATTACATTTTGATCAGTTCTAACAAGTCATGTGCCGGCAAGAAATCATATGAAGCAGTTTAACAGATTATGCATCTTCTGTATGAGGTATAGCCTAAGAAATAAATTTATGGGGTTACCAAAGATGTGAAGTGTTTTAGATAATGTTTTCTGCTTGCATTTGCTTAACTAGTGGTTGAAAATATCCATACTAATTGGGACTCCTGGGTGCAACAGCAATACAAATAACAAATACAATGTGAGCATTGATCAAAGTCCCTCTCTTCCCCTAGTGCTAAGATTAGAAGTATGAAATTATGAGAAACACTGGAATGGATTTCAAAAAAAATTGAAATAATATCTACAATAATAAACTTCTATATTGTTATCCACCAAGTTTGAAAAGGTATTTTAATGCTCAGCAAAAGGTTCCAAGGCAGATTCAAAACAGCAGATGAAAGGAGACTGTTTCTAGAGGTCTGATGGTCAGAATCTGGCAATTCTTTTTGTATCTGACCTGTAGGTCATGACATATTTCCGCGTCTCTTTTTTTAACATACATCTGATCTTGGACTGCTGCTGATATTAATAAACATAGTATTTAGAGTCCATTTCTCCTCCCACATGCATTGATTACACTGTAATTAGTGCACGGCTAAATTCAGGTCCCCAGCATGCAGCCTGGGGTTGCCAAGAAAGAGTTGGTAAGGTACTAGCCATCTGCTTACCTAAAATTATTCTAGCTCAGTTGTATTCTTCAGCCAGGCTCAGTCCCTCATATCAGTGACCTTCCCAGAATGTTGAAATCAAATGAGGAGAACTTAATTTTGAATGTAGTTCACCGATACCTAGGGTAGTTTTGTCATTAGCTTCAAATAACACTAAATAGCCAGAGCCCTGGTGTCAATAGGCAGGTCTGGCTGCGTGGCATGAAAACCTGCTCACTCAAGAATCAAAATGGTCCCCTTCTGGTGTAGAGTGGGAAGAAGGAGTAAGGCACTTCAGTTTTAAAACTGAATAAAGAAGTTTATATGTTAGCCTTACTTAGAAATGAATATGATGACATAAGTTTGCAAGTTCCTATTTATTTTGCAGGCCCACAGTTGCAGAACAGCCTATAAACCTTGCTATATAGCACCTACTGAAGTCCATTATTTTTACTCCCACTAACATATTGCTTTTGATTCTGAAAGTATGATTGTGAAGAAGCGTTTCTTTACCTTTAGAAATTTAAACGTTGGCTCTCAAAACATCCTGCTCAGAGTTACACAAGTGGGAAGTGAGTCCGCTGTATTGAAAACACTTAATAAATGGCAATTTCAGACCCTTTTCTAAAAAGAATCTTCACAGTATTTATACACATCATTCTCAACATATGCTTAATAACAAATAATGTGAAACCCACTAGTACTTGAAAACTAGATCCAGACGTATGCTATTTTGATAAGAAGCCATTAAAACTGTCTGTCAAATATGAATGTCTGTTAATTTTCAACATCTGATCTGCAAAATACCAAGGCATGTTTAGAGCAAGAGCAAACTGATCAGCTTCTTGGTTCTGACCATAATATAAGGCACTTATAAGTCCTTATGAAATCCTCACTCTCGTAATTGGAAAAACATACAAATTTACAGAGAAGTTGGCAGAAGGAAACTGGGTATTTTAAGAACAGTAAAAACGTGGTGATGGTTTCATTTAATTTCTATTCTCATTTCCCTGAGAAGTGGCTACTAAGCAGGGTGCAGGATATAAAGCACTTTAGGTCTCCACCTGTCACTGCTGGCATGCACCATTCTCTGACTTTACTTCCTGACGAACCTTCCTAGATGACAAAGAAGCAATAGGAAATAAGATTGGATCACAGTCATTACCAAATTACTACTGGAATAAGAGAAGTAAACCTGGCAGAATTTGTGACATGGAGCTCTTGATGCACTTTTCTTTCCTCTTTTTTTTTTTTTATTTCTCAGAAATATTTTAAATCCCACAATTATTGGTGGTGTTGGTACTATTTTGCTGGGTTGCACATCGTATCTCTGGAGTCTAATTTCTTGGGCATATAAAGGTCTCACAATAAAGGGCGTAACCTTACTGAGGTCGATTATGCCGTCCCAGTTTCTTTTAAATGACACACTGGCCCATAGCTGAGGAGGATAGTAGGGAAAATAAATTAATAAGTAAATAAGCAAACAAACAAATAAATAAATATAGTTTGCGATGCTGCATACCTGATCTTTCAAAGATTTCCCTTTAGCAAAGACAAAATGGTAGAATGGTTACTGATACAAGAAGCTAGACCCATTTTATGATGTAAAGGAAGTCTTTTTAATTAAGATTGCATAGATGGATGGCCATTTAGTTTATCAACTGTTGAATAAATACACTATAGTCCTGTAAAAAAAAAAAAAAAGAATTCTCATCAAGAATATTATCTTTTGCATTATAAGACCCAGTGGTAAACTACAATGCAATATGCTGAGTGGCTGAGGTCACTTGGTTCGTTCAGCCTGGAGAAGGCTGGGGGATGGTCTTATGGCAGTCTACAACTTCCTCTTGGGGAACAGCAGAGGAAGAGATGCTGATCTCCCCTCTCTGGAGACCAGTGAGAGAACACAATGAAATAGTATGGAAATGCATCAGGGGAAGTTCAGATTAGACATTAGGAAAAGGCTCTTCACTGAGAGGGTGGTTAGTCACTGGAACAGGCTCTCCAGGGAGGTGGTCATGGCACCAAGCCTATCACAATTCAAGGAGTAACTGGATGACGCTCTTAGTCATATGGTTTAGCTTCAGGTAGTCCTGCAAGGAGCAGGGAGTTGGACTCAATGATCCTTATGGACCCTTTCCAGCTCAAGGTATTCTATGTTTGTAAGCAGTGTGAGCTAAAGGAACAGTTGATACATTCATCACAAATTTACAAGGAGAACTGTGAAGTCTCAAACTGTTTCAGGTTTTCACCGGATGTAATTGCAAGACAATTTCAGGTCAATTAACTGTAAAATCTGATAAGATATAGCCCTGTCTCTTCCATCTGACAAAAGCTGAAGAAGAATATAAGAAAGAGCACTGATGAATAATGCCCTTTGATGTGCCTTACTGGTCTAGAGATGTGCTGTGCCAGAGAGTTCATATTTCTAATTAGTCAAGAGTAGCCTGGAAGTAGGAACTGCTAAGCAATTAACTGTGGGCATAAATCCCATCAGGAGTTAAGCAAAGGCAAGCTTGTGGTGAAATCCAGCCCTTCCTGAAATTGAAAGCAAAACACACCTATTGATTTCAGCAGCATCAGCAATGTATTGACTGCATCATTTACCAGTTCATCAGCCATTTTGTCCTCGATCTGTCTACTCTTCACATCCTTAATGCATCCACTGTAAAATTCACCTCCCATTTCATGCTAGAAAGGTGGTGTGACCTGGGGCTTTTTCAGTTCACAAGGAGCTTTAACTGATGGCCTGAAAGCATGGCTAAACTCACCTAGTGTCTCCTGCGTAGTGGTGGTGTGGCTGCACTGGGGTGACACCAAACTTGACTGTGAAGCAATCTTCACTGGAACTGAAAAAAAGTTAAAACCAAAAGGAAGAGGGTGAATTTAGGAACTATCTAACCTCCGGTGTGTTGCCTGAGAAATTGTTCCCTGTGACACCGTGTAGACTAAGGACCCTGCATCAGGAATAAAAGGACTGATGGGTTTGTGTCATGACTGCACTTAACTACAAATTGTTGCTTCCTGGTTATTTTGTTGATGGCAACATCAAAAAAGTTCCTCAGTGTCTGAAGGAAAAGTGAATTGTGTTAGAGATTTTTCACAGTCTTTACACTAGGAAGAGAATTATGTGCAACATTAAGCTTAAATTGATTTTCAGCGTTTGAGCACTAGCTTAGACAGTGGGTCTAATTAGTATCTACAGTTATTTAAATAATGACATTGAATGCCTGGGTTGCAACAATTCCCATCTTGGTTTAGAATTATATTTTGTTATTGAAACTCTTGTTGTGCTTCTGAGAGATGAGTTTACAGGGGAACTTTAAACATTTAATACAATTTGTCTTTGCTATTTAAGCTGTGATAGTTTTGCCTGAGTACTTAGTTTAGAAAGAAGCAACATAACTAGAAGCTGAGCCACAGAAGAAAAACCTAGCTGCCAAAAACTACATGTCATGGGAACCTTAAATCTCTATTTACACAGGGCTTAAATTTACCATGATTCTTTGTTAATAAACTTGGTCTCTGGATGTCTTTTCCACCAGCTTTGTGCAAAGCAGGCAGAAAACTGTCTTGTGTGGTACCTGTGGATTATCAGGAAACGCAAACCCACTGTAGTCTATATCACAACTCTTTTCTCCATCCTCTGTAAAGAAGGTTTTGGGGATTGAAAAATTGCTAAGATGGGGCCAGGGAGGGCTGTGGGGCTCTACTCTCTCCCAAGAAACCAGTCCCATGGGAGGTGGCACATGTTAAATGAACCAGTTGAATCAGAGGAGAAAGACACCTGTATCTCGCTCTGTTGAACTACTTACACTTAGGAAAAAATTGTGCATGGCTATTACATGCTCATTTCCTTTCAGAATGAGGAAATAAAACAGATTTATAACTACATATGTATGACAGACTTTTCAGCCAATCCTTTCGCTTCTGAGTACCCTCAGTTCCCATGGAGGACATGTTAAGTCCAGGAGTGACAGCATCTTGTAAATGTGCATAAGAAGAGTATTCAGGGGTCGCAAATTCAACAGAAGCGGTGACAGAGCTTTGGTGCAGGGGTAACACCAGGGATGTCGCACATTTTCCTTATGTTGTGGTTACATTTACTTTCTGAATGAGTCATATTTAGATTTTTTTTTTTTTCTCTCCACAAATCATTACGGAATTATAATGGTAGAAAAGTGTAATTTCAGCCGCTGTTTTTGAGTGATGTTCCTCTAATTTGCTGTCACTTAATTAAGGTCTGACACGGCTCAGCTATTCTTTACACTTATAGTGGTTTGCCATCTGGGCTTCACTAATAAATAAGCACTTTAATGGCTGAACTACTTAATAAACTTTCAGTGAGAGAAGAGGGAAATTAAGTCAATTCTTTCATTATGAAAATATGCTGTGCCATCTAATTGCTCAAAAGCAGATGTCACTCAAATTCAATTAAGCTGTTTAATGACCTGTGTGCTTATTACTAACTTGACTGAAGGTTTGACACAGTTAAAGTAAATACAAATGGATGGTAAGATTTTAGCTTCTCACGTTTCTGCTTTTTGCTACTTCCCTAAAATATCCACTTTAATCTGTGGTTTTTTTATATGTCAGACGAATTTGCACTGTCTGGTCTGAAATCAGGGTTTATGCAAATTGTTAACAAACATTTCTTATTTTCACTTCCAAATGCGTAGTTTTAGTCTCACTAAGAATGTGTCAAATGATTCAAATGTGAGGCAATCATGAATATTGTTGGTTAGATAGACAGCAAAGCTCCCCAAGCAAGATCTTTGTGTAGTGATTTAGCGGGTTTTTTTTGTTGTGGTTGTTTGGGTTTGGTTTTGG
>VXBJ01003447.1:1269938-1305733 GCA_013400055.1 Nycticryphes semicollaris
TTTTTTTTTTTTTTTTTGGTAATGACGTATTGGAGCAGCTATTAAGGCTACTTTTTCTCTGTAAACAATTTTTTATAAGATGCCAAGTTTTGGAGCATGTTAATGAAATCTATTTATAAGTTTCTCCTGTATTATTAAGAAAAAGACATGCAATATTTGCTGATTATTAAAAAGTAATTTGGCACTTCAGTTTTTACAGTGTTTCCTCTTCCTTGTTTCCCTCATCCACCTGATTTTTTTTATTTAGCTAATTATTGCTTAGTACTTATTAGTATACAAAATCCAGAGTGGATTATCTCCATTACAAACTTAAATCCATGTCGCAGATTTCGTGGACTCATATGCATTGTGAGGTGCCTCACCCGGTCTCTCCCGACAGGATGTAGGTCATCCTGGCTATGCAATGGTACAGTCTTAAAGAAATTCTACAGATTCTGTGCCTCCTGCAACAACGTGTACATGCTAAATGTTGCCGTGCTCCATAACTCAGCCTCACAATATTGGCTGTTTAAGTCCTTTTCTTGACCTTGCTGTGGCCAGTAAGGTCAATTACAGCTGATTAAAGCAAACATTTGTAGGAAAGGTCTAGGCATAAGTAGCTCTGCCTAGGTGTGGGAGAGGGACTAGATGGCCTCATAAAATCTGATTTTCCTCTGGATCCTATG
The DNA here is from genome assembly GCA_013400055.1 of Nycticryphes semicollaris. Lineage (NCBI taxonomy): Eukaryota > Metazoa > Chordata > Aves > Charadriiformes > Rostratulidae > Nycticryphes > Nycticryphes semicollaris. The sequence goes on from VXBJ01003447.1 coordinate 1,270,604, forward strand.
CAAGTATCTGTTTATTAAAAGCAAGTGAAGTTTTTCAGACGTGCTGATAGTTCTGAAACAGTGACTTAAAATAAAACACACAAAACAGATACTGCGGATGGATGGATGGATGGATGGATGGATGGATGGATGGATGGATAACCTGCTAAGGAGCAAGAAGCTGGTCCTTCAGACATTTACCTCAGGTCGAGGCTCTCTTGATTTCCAGACTCCACAATGTGAAGCAGATAACCTGGGACCCCTGGAGATGCAAAGCCATCCACATGGTGAAGCAGCCCTAGAGCAGTAGACCCTGAAAAACAAGGCTCTTCAGCACCTGGTGCTTCCAGGCAGTTGGCAAGCCTCCAGCTGAGCATTGTCTGTGTTCCAGCAGAAGGGTTTGAATGGGATGTGTTTCTGAAAAATATTTGCAGTTAGACTTAGTTGTCATTTTGCATGTTACAGAGCAATTTTTAGCCTGCTTTTGCCACATCACAGCTCATGCTTTGCCTCATCTACAATCTCTAGCTGCACTTTTTGTCTCTGTTTCTCTGTCCTTGCAGGAATACGGTGTTACCTGGGAAGCACTGCTCCACCTTTTAATTCTTAATGGTGTCCATGATTTTCAGAAAGTAGACAAAGGTACTCTTTGAGTAAGGGCTTTGCCACATGGGTTTAGAGTCCATTGCATTTTATTTTTTTCTAACTAGATTTTTTTAACTAGCTGTAAAGATTTTGGACTGGAACTCCCCTCATTTGTGCTTTCCCATGTTCGGAAGTCGCCCATCTGTGTTAGGAAGTAGGTACATTTATTTCCCTATCAATGTACTAAAAATGAACTTATAGCTGTGAGGACTTTACAGTTCAGACATAGCGAAAACTTGAGACTTGGAAAATGTTTTAAGTTGCTCTGGAGGAAAAGACAAGTTTTTTAATTCAGAAACAAGAAAAGGCATAGTCAAACCTGGCTCACTTGACAACCAAGTACTACAGATTTGTTAGAAATGCCTCTGAAGCACTAGAAACTGCAACAAAAACAAGAGCAACAAATCCAGTGACTCCATCACTATATAACACTTTCCTTCACCTTCTCACCTATATGACTATGGTATTGGCTACAATTCACAAGCTTTTTTTGGAAGGTGAATCACAAGCATGTAAAATATAATATTCTCTTTTTGTCCATCTCCTCTGTTTTCTATATTTTCTACAGTTTATACTTCTGTCAGCTTCTCTGATGTTTATCCAATACAATCCTAATAGATTATTTCAGGACACAGATGCTCCTTAAGGAAGTTGCTTTTCTTTCCTTGGTTATGTTCTCCTTATATGTACTCATCTGAGCGAAGTCTCATTTATGTACATTTATCTGGATGAAACCTCACTCTGCCTACTTCAGCGTTCAACATAATAAAGGTCATTTCCTAGGGCAACGCTATTCACATCTTAAAAAAGATCATGCTTTCTGCACTAAGTGCTGTAATTATTCAGTAGAGGAATCAGTCTTTCACTTGGGGTATTTCATAGGAAAAGGTAAATGTGTCCTGGCAGTGCTCAGAGATGAATGAAATCCATGTTGGCACATTAGGACAGTACTGAGCCTGGTCTGATCATGCACTGTACTAACAAGTTCCTGTGGCTTTTGGCCAGCTCAGAGTAAGGGGGGTGCCTGTGAAGCACTGTAGAACAGTGTGGTTTTTTCAGGTTGAAGAGAAGAGCTGATATTATAATTTTTGAAAACCACTCTGAAATTAACAGAGAGAATTTTGAAACTTGATAAGATCTCCAAACTTCCTCCAATACAGCAGATTTTTAAGAACTAACCAGGAATTAAAACAGAAAATAAGTACAAGTAATTTGTGGTACCCTACTCAAGGATTGCCCTGTCCACTTGATGTTTCTAGCCATAGTTAAATGTCACTATATGCTCAGCAGCAAATCCAGTTTAAGAAGCTACTTCCACCATTTCTGTTACTTATTTCCACTCCTTCTTAGCTCCGGTAACACAGCTTTTTGAGTGACTGTTTCCACAGCTGCACTTGTGGAATAAAATAGAACAAAGTGATTGCCTTCTAACATTTTTTTAAGGAAATTTTGGTTTAGACCAAGGTATTTTAAAATTGTTTGGAGAGCTGCTGTGATCAAATCCAGAGAGATGCAAAACTTTCGGAAAGGGGATGTAGAACGCAGCTGCGTGCAAATATAAATCTGGAGGTGGATTTGCTGCCAACAAAATAGCAGCTTGTGTGGAGACACAATTTCTTCCTCCTAACTAGTAATTCACTATAATTTAAAATTTGAAAATTCTCAGTTAAGCTTTCTTTTTATCAGGGTTTGATGGGGAAATTCTCAAGATTCAAAAAGGATTTGCAGAACTGGGCAGTAGAGAAGAGCTTCCAGGTAAGGAAAAAAAAGTCACATGTTCTAATTGACAATTAAAGAAAGTGCAGAGAGCTTCTAATTGCTATTTTGCTCTTTGCTGAGCAACAAAGGAGAAGAGGAAGAGGCAGAAAGAAATAAGTTTCAATATGAAAATGCAGGAAGTCAGAGGATAAGGACTAGGCTAAATAAAGAACTTCAGCCCCTCAAGATTAACTCGGTGTAAACACTTGCATTCCCACAATCTCAACTCAAAATGATTCATGGGGGGTTCAGAGCTTGCAGCCAACCGGTGAGAACCAGGTTAAATGAGACCTCCTGCTCTCCTAATGCAGGACCAAAACCATCCTCATCTCTGCTCTCTGAACTGCTTCTGGGTTTTATGCAATAGTTGTTTAATATAGATGCCTGCATATTACTAAGCTTCTTATTGAACTTAGCTATAAAATATTTGTGTTCCTATCTGCAGGTCAACATTTGGATATGAATTTTTTCTCTGAAATTCAGTATCAGGATGTTGAGGCACTCTCTAGCACAGCTTTGCTTTTGGCTTACAACAGGACTTTCTTTGTGTTGATCAAATTTTCTCTTTATATTGGTGATGATTTTCAAAAGGTTGTACTTAAGGTATGCTGTACGTATGTTATGGCATTGTAAAAATTAATTCAGCAATTTCAGTGATGAATCTCTTGTGTCATCATTAGGAGAAGCATCTTAGCTGGTTATGATGTCATGAGGTCCAACCTGGCTTGGCAAAAGCCTGGTCTTAACAAGAAGGCCCAGCGTCCTGTGTAGCTAAACTTTAACAGTGTCCAATGATGAGGAATCCACCACTTTCCTGGGGAGATTATTCTAATAGCTGATTGTTCTCAGTGTGAAAAATTTTCCTCTTGTGCCCAATCAGAATGTCCCCACCATTACCCCTCATCTGTTTCATGTGACTCCTTGTAAAAAGTGAGCCTCCATCTTCTTTGTAGCCACCCTTTAAATAATGGAACATAGTGATAAGGTCTCCCCTAAACCTTCTTTTCTCAAGGCTAAACAAACACAGTTCTCAGTGCCTTTCCTCATATGACAGGTTGCTTAGTCCTTTGATCATCTTGGTGGCGTTCTCTGGACTCTCTCCAGCCTCTCCACATCTTTTTTGGATAGTGGGAATCAAAACTGAGCATATCATGCAAGCTTTTCTGTTTTTAAAGCCAAATATCTTTTTAGCAATCAGCTGGAGCAGTCTGAAGCCAACAGTAAATCTTTGCTCTAAAGTGCAGTATATTTAGGTCTTCAGTCATTATCTAGAAAGAGTCATACACTGAGGAATCTTATTGACCTAGTCCAACCTAACTGTGCTGTAACTGCTGTGAAATTGCCCTAATTACAAAAGGGATGAATAAAACTCAGTGAGTTTAAGAAAGCAGAAAGAGGACTCATCTCCATATTTCCTAAGATAAATTGTTAAAGATAGTGGTCACTTATCAGCATTCAAAGAAGGGCTATGTCAATCTCAACTCAGAGTGCTGGCATAAAAATGTGTGTAACTTGCTTGAAAATGAAAACCAGCACTGGATACATTGGCAAACTTTCAAAAATTGATTCCTGCCTCACTTGGATGTGCAAAAAGAATGATCATGAATTTGTAAAGATCCAGCTTTTAGCTACTTTTCATAGCCACACAGCATTATGCACAATATCAAGACTCTGGTGTATAATCTCAGAAAGTAGGAACTTTTTCTATATTTTTAGAAGTATTAAATGATGTTTAACAATTTCTCCATAGAAAACAGTTTTCCAGCTATAGTTTTAGCACAGAGGAAAAATCTATTTTGTACTTTGTGCATGATGTCCTGTTGCTTTGAGTCTGTTCCCTTAGGAAAAGGAACAATTCACTAGTGTTTCAGAGCTCTGAATGAAAGCCTCCAACAAAGTCACTGGGCAAAACCCTTGCCAGCTTTTCAAAAGACAAGCTGAACAGCTCTCAAAAGAAGGGCTTTTGAAATCCCAGTTTCTTTCTCAAATGGGAGATGAGCCATATTTGTAACCTTGACCTGCAGCAAAGCTAAGAAAGGAAACTAAATTTCTTGTACTCAGTGGACTTTAAATGGAGTGACACCCTTTCTGGGAAAATGGGAATTATGATGTGGCTTGGGGCTGTTATGCAAGTTCGTTAATTATACTCTTGTCTTGACATCCTTTTCTTCACATCCCCCTTGTTCATCTGTTTCATTGGTGTGTTGCATCTGATCATAAGGATGCACCATGCACAACAAGGACTGTAACCTTATGCCTGCCTGTGAGGGGCACAATACACAGGATTCCCAGCTCTGGCTGCAGTCCCTGGCTTGACTGGCTTAAAAATAATGTGTATTAGTCAGATGATTTCTGTTCACAGAGGTCAAATAGCAAACACTTCAGATGCACTTCTAACAAGATAACGTGATTGCTCAGGCTGAGGTCTTACTCTTTTAAGTAAATTACAGTGAAATATGGTTGCTATTGTGATTGTCTAAAGGCAATTTTTCTGACTAATCCTTGTTCCCTTTCAGCTCATCGTGTCAGAATTTATTTTTTAATTCCTGTTCTGTGTTTGAATCTCACTTGATGGTCTCAGCTAAATTTGAACTATGACCACAGTGAGTTACAATGCTTCTCTATCACTATGCTGATGCTAGTGGAAAACAAAACAAAACACAAACAAAACTAAAAAAGGCAAGTAAAAGTCTTACTTTCCATTATATCTAACATATTTTTCATTCAGGGCTGGTCATTGTTTACATCAGATATTAGCAATTATTTAAGATACTGGGGAAAGGTTTCACCTGTCTGCTTGTTTCATTCATCTGTACTGAACGAATATGTGAATTTACTGGTACACCTTGAAGATTCTTCAGTGTCACAGTGCTCTTTGTAGCACAAGTGGCTGCAAAAGATAATAGCTGAATAAATGGACTGAACTGTGCAGATGATAGGCACTGCCTCATGAAATACTGCATAGATTTTTGACTTTGGATTTCTCCAAAGTGGCTACCCAAATGAATGAGCCTATGGCAAAGCATAAAAAAAATAAAAGTCATATTCTTGTTGGAGAGTATTGCAGAAGGACTCACAAAAGGCTTACGGGGATTGTATCTATGCTTGTCTCTTTTAATCTCCAGAGCCAGCTTTCAGTCATCCTCCTCAATTTGTGTATCTTTAAAGAGGGTTTCCCTTTGAAAGCATCTTGATGCAACCAGAACAATAAGAGTAAACAAGAAAAGCTTAAACTTCCTCCAGATATATGCCAAAGAGTTTTCCATTGCAGAATAAAGGGAAGAATAAAAGGCTCACACTAGAGGGTTTGTCATGAAGACTTTATTATATAATATATGCAAATAATAATAAAATCCAGATGAAAAGAAATCTGTGGAGAATTTCCCAAGTCTTTCTTTTACACATTGTCTTTCAGTGAGTACATACACCGTTGGGGATGAAGCAGTTCCAGTCGCATTAAAAGAAGAGATGTGATAATCACTTGTTCAATTATTTGAAGCTCTTTCCATCCACTTGTGTGTCGCCTAGGACTAGATGAGTTAATGGATAATAGTACCACTGCCTGAAGTACAGCTGGGTAGAAGTGGCAACAGATTGTCTAATTTCTAAGGGGTTGATTTAGCCTTAAAAATATCACTCTGGTTCTGCACTGTACAAGACAGATGGGTTATTTGCACAATTAGGCCTTAAGTGTTAAGTTCTTCGCTTGATTAAAATGTCCGAGTCCTCTGTTGCCAACTACCATTTAAGTTGTGTCCATTTAGTCCAGGGAAGAATATACCTTTAAGTGTCTAATAATGTGTTTTTCTGACAGCTGGGGAAAGAAGGGTAGAACACTACACATTTCTGCTCCACACTTTTTCTGCTTTTAATTTGGGAAATTGAGCCATTTATGGATCATAAGCAAACTTATTAGTGTTTACCAAAATCTCCTATCTCATCAAGAGCCTGGCTCTTCTCCATCAGTGAACAGGCCAGAATTTTTGGATTAAACAACCTTCCACATTATTTAATATTCTATCAATTTTCAGGCTGTTCTCTTTAACTAAAATCAGGACAGCCTGGGAAGAAAGGGGTGGGATGAAGGTGTTTTCCTTTTTGTCTTTGTTTCACACTATCCAACTCTACTTTTAATTGTCAGCAAATTAAATTAATTTTCCCCAAGTCAATTCTGTTTTGCCCATGATAAATGATCTCCCTGTCTTTATCTATCTTGACTTAGAAGCTTTTCGATCTTTTTTCTTCCCCTGTCCTGCTGAGGAGGGGGAGTGAGAGAGCAGCTGGGTGGGCCTCTTGCAGCCAGGCAAAGTCAACCCGCCATAGGCAGGCAACGAAATGGGATCTCTTGTCCTGTTCCACTGTGACATCACTGCACATGTAAAGGTGTAGAAATTCATACAGATGCAGGTTTGGGTACTCTGCGTGCAAAGGTGAATAAAACTCTCCTTAATATGGTTAAAAATAGCCTTATGTCCTCAGAGTAGGTAAGCTGAGCCATCTCCATGATGATTAGGACATTATCAATTTCCTAATTTGCTCTGATAAAAACTCACTGTCTAAATCGAATATCTCCATCTCTCATTTTCCTCCATCTCTCCAGTCTCCACTGAGTAGTTGTACCAGTCTGTACTGCTGGACTGCTTCCAGGTGCCTTTGCATTTGCTGTCAGTTCTACACCTCTACTCCTCACGCACATCCACATCCACCACTCCAACTACAAGAAGCTTCAGAAACTTTGGTTATGTATTTGTTTTTTGTTTGTTTGTTTGTTTGTGTGGTTGTTGGTTTTGGTTTGGGTTTTTTTGTTTTTTGTTTTTGTTTTTTTTTTAAATCTCTTTTGGTTTGCTTTGTTTGCTTTTTTTTTTGGGTTTTTTTTTTTTTTTTTTGTATTTTAACTAAAAAAGGTAACTACAGTGTAGTGTGAGACAGTGGTAAAGAACTTGTTTTTTCAGCCAGGACATTACTCTGGAAGGCAGGAAGTGCTGGTCCATTAATGGCTTGAAATTAATTTGCTGAGAAAATGAGACTAAGGTATAACATTGTCGGACCTAAGTTTCACGTCCCTGCAGTGAGAACACTGCATGTAGCCCATCCCTCCACTCCAGTCTGCAATGAAATATGGTGGGAGGCCGGGTGGGCTTATTGAAAATTTATCTATTACCACTGATTCCATCTGTTATGGGATCTGTACCTAGTTCTCTACAGTCCTCTAAAAAAATAAGCTCATCAAGATTCCAACTATGCCAAATGGTAATTGTTTTCCTCTACTCCCTGTGCAAAGATTAGAAATGTAATTTTTTAACCAAGAAGAAATTACTTTTACAACAAAATGAACCTTGGAAGCAAACACAAAATGAAAAGAAGGAATTAAGGGGCTGTATAACCACAGTACCACTGGCATTACATATGCTTGTCCATACGTGTTTTGCAACTATGCCGACACATCTATGGTAAACTGTGATTTAATCTGCTGATGCTATTTTGAACTTGTCAGTGTTCTCCTTTTGATTGAGACCAACTGTTAAATTTTTTAATATTCAACCTTCATGAATGAATTTGAGGAAAAATAGGAGGGTACTGATATGCTTTAAGAAAAGTTATAGTGTTTTGCTCCAGAAAGGTGCCAGTTCTTTTGAGATCTCAGTAAGGGAGGCACCGACACTCAAAGCTGGTTAGATGATTTATTAAGAATGGAAACTATAGAAAAGGTGACAGCAATCTAATTGTCCCTCTTCAAGCTGAGAAATGCGGCTGTTGCAGAACCAGAGGAGCCCCTCCTTGTGGGTCAGGGCACGCTGCACAGCGTTCTGGTCCATGGTAGGGTTTGGCAGCCCTCTGTTCACTGGCACTCTTTAGTAGAGGCTCATCAGCCACAGACAGCTGTCAGGTTTGGAACTGGGACTCAGATTTGACAAGTCCCTTGGACAGTGCGCTCCAATACTCATCTCAATAAAGGTATGGTTCCAAAAGAGGTGTGTGTATTATTTGAAGTGCACAAGATAAAGCACAATACACATGATTGAATACGTATTGAATACATGCAAATTGTTCACTTTTATACATTTATTATGTATACTTTGATTAATTATGCTAATATGTTGCATGACACCCATGGTAAAGAGGCACACACATGGATTACTCTGTTGTAAGCCCTCCCAGGCTATTCAGAGTGCACCTGTACATGTGAGACAGCAGGAAGCACACAGATCTCTAACTCCAGGTACGATAGTCTTCCAGATACCTCATTACAGACAGGAAAGGCCACCTGGAGGAGTTGTGAGTGCATATCAGTGACATTTCGTATTACTTGATATGTTCGGGTTAGCCTCCTAGATCCCAAAGCAATGACAGTCTCCAAGTGATGGTGTTTCCATGCTGCCATAGATAGTTCAGTTCCAGTAAAATAAAATGGAAAACCCAAGGGCTGGTTGGACTGGGTTGGGAATCTAAGTATACTGACTATGAGGAGAAATGACTAAAGAAAAACACTCAAGGAAGATAAGTTGATCTTCAATAAGAGAGAACTTCTCAATACAGTCCCTCTTCTGAGGTCTCTACTCTATTTGAGCAAGTAGTTTCATTACACTTTTAATCAGATTAAATTTTTATTTACTGTTTTGTTTAACTTTGAGACCAGAATTCTTTCCCAAAGCTGAATTAACCAAAAGCAGAATATATCACTGTCACATTTTCCCTTGTGTCAGTTTCAATTGGCATTGATTTCCAATTCTGATTTGCTTTGCTGCACGGGCTCTTGACAGGAGTATTTGGTACAGCTCTATGCTTTCCTGACACATATTTGCCAATGACCTCAATATTTAAAATGAGGCTTAAGTACCTTTGCCACGGCCACGAAGAAATGAGTTAAGAATTCCCTGCCCCATCACATCCGATCAGCCACCTCTTTACCCAGACTGAAAAGTAGGCCAAAGATATTCACATTTTTCCAGGCCTTACAGAAGACCTAAAACTATTGCTATTTTCACACTGCCATGGTAAGCATGCTGTGAAAAACTACACTTACAAGATATCGTGTGAGACGGGTCCTTGCCAGAAAAAGTGACTTAAAGTGAGCAGGCCCTGGCCTTTGCTGAAGTGCAAGAATGCATCTAGCTAATGATGAATATTGTAATTTTGCCAAGTTAGTGGTTTTTATTTTCCCACCACATATTCAGTTTTTAAAGAAAAAACAAACTGACCTCTCTCAGTTCAGAAAGAAACAATTTCCAGTAACTGAATCCAGAGGAATTAAACTTGTTTAGAAACCTAACTGTGAATTGGTAGCCTCGTTAACCACTTTTGTACAGACTGGAATAATATTCAATTAATTAACAAATCGTATAGATCACAACAGTCAGCAGATTTGTATCAAGATTTTCAAGTTACAATATCAAATTTTGCAAAGTGCTCTGTCAGACATTTAAGGAAGGGACACTCGTCATTCTTTTTTGTCCTTTCATGTGTAACTTCTGACCTTTCCCATCCCTTCAAACAAAGCTTTTCAGCTTTCTTCTTTGCTGCTTTTTTTTTTTTTTTTTCCTGCAAGAAGGACCCAGGCAGCAGCACTTCGATAAAACGCATTGACTGACCTGTGAGGGAAAAGCAATGCCATCCCCTTTCTCCTTACTTTTAATGCTACTTTATTTATCCTCGACAAAGCACAGCAAACAGTGGAAATATAAAGTAGGGGTCTCTCTTTAATAAGGATAACTGTAGCTCTGTGGGCAGCGAGAGCTTATGGATATCACTGTACGTACCAGGCTACCTATAAATGATGAGAAACCCAAGGGCAGCACGTCAAGGTGACCTTAGACATCTCTTTATACTGTGGGTCTATGTCAAACTCAATCACTGCAACTGCTTTAGGTTTTTTATGGGATTTTTCACCTTCAGGAGAGTAAATGGTGACAGGAAAAGAGTATCCTTCCAGATGGAGTATCAGGTGAATGTATGGCAGAATAAAATAACACTCCTGCCTGGTGCAAGCCCCTTACCCATCCTCCCCATCCCCCATTAAAAACAGCAAAGCCCCTCTGGCAATACATATCCTGCCTGTGACACATCATATTTGTCATTCAAGACATGGCTTCAGAGGGGCTTTGAGTTGCTTAAGGGGTCATTTGTAGACAGAAGAAGAAAAGGAATACTGTCTGTACCTACAGCTGTATGATCAGCAGATTGCAGTGTTCAGTTTTGCTGCTCTTTTACTCACAAAGGCCAAGCAGCGTTTCTAAACTGCCATCATCCACAGAATTCCTGAAGTAACACCTCTATAATTCAAAGCTACTTGATAGCCAGTCTTCAAAATTACAGTTAAGTAGGGACTCAATTATAAAGATGCAGCTTGTACTTCACAAAACTGTGTATTTTTTTTGTATTTTTTTTACAGTGGTAGCCTACAGGCTGTACACACACAGGAGGAGGTACAGAACAAATTTATGCTCAAAGCTTTGCATGTAATAGAACAGTTATGAGACAAAAAAAAAGAGCACTTTTCCCTCTGGTACCTATTTCCCCATTAAGCATATTTCCTCCTAGTTTACTTGCAAAAACCAAATTAAAACAAGTATGTACTGAAGGCAGATTTATTCCTAGACTTTCAATTTGCTCGGTGTATGCAGAGAAATGGTAACACGGCAGCAGTTTTACAGAGGTATCTCCGTATGCAGATATGGGAGTTGTAGCAGAAAACCAGAAGGAAAACCACATGGTAGCACTATTCTGGGGTGAAGTCCACCCATACCATAGCCCAAATGCAAACTCCTTAAGTGTAACATAATTCTGCTCTACATTTTTCAAGCACTTCAGATCTGGTAATCTTTCATCGGATGGATGTTTCCACAAACCATAGATCTTACTGGGAATTTCATGTATAGGAAACGCTGGAATGTATAGGAATAGGAGCTGCAGCAAACTGTCTCATACAGGCTCTCCATTATCACTTGCTGTCTTTGATACCATCCTCTGAAACTGTTTTTTTCCTTCTATCTGCTGAATTTCCTTGTTACCAATTCTTAAATTCACTGCTCAGTACACTTGGAGTAAGACTTACTTGAATCTTTTTCTCTCCTCCACTGAAGAAAATTTTCTGCATTGCTCCCATTTCATCTGAAGAATTTGAACACCGATGATTGCTCAACTTTATTCCACAAATCCATTTCTGTATCTGGCCCTATCCCTTATTGCAGAGCCCCCATTCCTGCCAGTTTCATGTATTAATGCAAAGGCTTTGCCCAAAAAGGAGCCACCCATTCTTGTGATGTAAACCACTGTGGTATTGAAGAGGTACGCACTCGTCCTTGTTAACACCATAAACTCTCCTTCCTTCTGTTGCAAACCTCAGGCTGTGGAGCCTGTGGGCTCTGCTGTCTTTCTTTGCAATCCCACTTCCCGCTGCTCAGTAGCCAAAGGACTAGTATGAACCAAAGCATTTCGAAGTCTTGTCTGTAAATCTCTGGATCCCACAACAGCAAAGGCTGATGAGAAAGTTCCATCGCCACTGAGCAGCAGGTCATGCACCAGGAATGCCTTGTTTCTGCAATATACATTATTTTTTTACATTCTGTCTTTCCAATTGGAGTTTCAAGAGAGCGTGAGGCACCCAAGAGCTTACACTCAATTGACTTTAAAGACACTTCCAATCCTGTTTAAAACCTCTTAGAACAAGGACTTCAAGGAGCTCAATCATACAGACAGTCCTGAAAATTCCTTTCCACATATGGTTTGTTTTTTCCTTTGTTCTAAAAATGCTCATTTTTTTTCCCACATAATCATTTTTATGCACCCACCTGTGTAACTGGGAAGGAAGGGCTCACGTTCCTTTATTGTTCATTTACAGCTTTTTTTATTTTCCCTCACAGCTCCTCTTTTACAATCAGATATCCTTTGCCCTTCCCTACGACGATGTTGCTGGCTGCTACACACATCACATTCCCTGCATATTTGCCCTTTAGCCCACATTTCTAATAAGATGCTGATGTTTTGATGTAGTCACTCTGTATGCTGGGAAGTTTCTGGATGAGACACCAGGAGATTTTATTGGTTCCGAGTGTACCATAGTTACACTGGTCTACTACTGGTTCAAATTTTGAGTGTCTTCAAACACATTATGATTCAATTCACTGATTTTTGTAAACTGTTAGAATAGACGTTTCACCTTTTATTAATGTTTTAGAAACTTAAATCACACACCTGGTTAAGAAAGTGACCAAAGGAAATGTGACTAGTTTCTCTTTAAGGAGGTTGCCGGTAATAGCTAAAAGTCTTTGCTCCCCGAGACTCTCAGCTTTCAGAAACTGGAGTCTGTCAGTGCTGGAAGTTCAGGACGCAGCAATCTCAGTATTTCCATCCATCAGTCAGCCATTCACAGGCCTCGGCGTTGACCAGGATGAGTCATTAAAGGTCAGGGTCCCACCTCAGTCCCTTCCATTGCTCCATAAAGAGGCTGCCAATGAGCCACAAACATTTTCAACTCTCTGTGCACTAATTCCTTTCTATACTCTTGTCAAAAACCTGATTTTTCATTATTAAAATCATTCCTATGAATTATATTTAGAAAGCAAATTGAACATACATTTCAATCAAATTATACAAACATTCATTTGGAGCATTTTCTTGGATGAAGGCTACTGATGACCAGGTTATCACAGTCTTATGAACGAGGAACTAAGTCAAATACAAAAACCCCTCGATATTTGGAAAAATCTTTATTAAGCATTTTAATACAATATTCAACATTATTTTTTGGCAGGGATCTCAGATGAGGGATGTGGCAAAATTGATTTGGTTCACACTGAAGTTCAAAACATATTTTTATTTATTACTTTACAAAGACTTACTTAGAAAAAATAAATACCTAACAAACAGAATCTGTTAACAAGAATGTAAAAATAAAAACATTTCCTTACAACGTTTTCACACACTATATACAGGAAGAGCAAAAAAGACTGTCTTCAGTTTCACCCCTAAATTCTGAAATCATTTGGATATGGCCAGTGTCTACAATTTTTTAAGACCCGTTCAGTAACTTGTTTTAGTTATTTTTGCTTACGTGTTTATTCACAGGCTCAGACAAGGTTTCACAAGCCAGTACTGCTGCTTGGTAAACTGCTCATTCAATCCCAAAGTTGGTTGGTTTCCTACTTTTTAAATTTTTTCCTACTTCTTTATCCATAAACAACTTTTAATATTGGTTCTCCCTATATACCAATCAATAAAGCAAAATTTTTTATAGTAACAGAAAATTATAAGAAGATATTTAGATGAAATTTTAAATGACAAATTGCATAAATCTACTAAACAGCCCTGAAAAAATTAAAGATAAAATGTCACCTACTATCAAAGTAATAATCTACTTACAAGTATTCCATCTTGCTTCTGAACTCCCTTAAAAATCAGCTGTTGCAAATATTAAGTAATTCTGCTCAGATAGAAAGCATTGGATTTGACAGAAATTTCAGCATTAATTATGGTTGGAGAAACACGTCCTGAATTTGCTCTATGGATTTCTGAATGGAAAGTAAAACCACTAAATAATATTTTTAGTCCAGCAGTATTTTCAAGCCATGATACCTCTAGGTCAGTTCTCTAAACTTAGACATACAATCTGATTATGTAAGACAGAAAAGGCAGATCTGGGCAGTGTAATCTGACAGTAAATTTAGCCAGAGATGTGAAAGCCTTTGAGAACACAGACCCAGCTAATAACTATGCCAACAACTTTGCTGCCCAATGGGGCCACCTTAAAAATCATTATGACCTAGTGAATGTCAATATTAATTTTAGAATTTTACACTCCACCTTACTTTCGTGGCTTGACTTTGATTTTTAGTGATAATTATTACATGGTGATATTCATCACTTTACCAAAATCTGTAGAAACTAGCACACATAGCAGTTACCTCAGCATGAATAACAGGAAGAGCTGTGCCTACACGAACACATCAGTGCAAAATCTCTAAAAATGGACAACCTTTCTATCACGTTGGTTTACTGAGCACATGCTCGCACAAAGTAGCCTGATTAATACAGTCTACAGCCTATTTCTGCTGATATTGTTTATTTTAATACAGAAATGAACAAAGTAGCATCATTCTGACTATACCTCTAAGTAAAACTCACCAGGTTAGAGTAACCTCGTGGCTGCCTTTTTGAAGGACAGGTGGATCCTAGATTGCTGCCATCCACCTGAGCCAAGCAGCCTCCAGTGAAAAGCTTAGCACCTCCACTTGCACTTCGGTCACAAGGCCGTGTGCCAGGAAAGTAGCAGGTACATTAAAATGTAATTATCGTTCACATTAAGATACAAACTCAAACTTCACACATACAGGTTGAATTCTTAAGAAACAAAGATTTTTTTTTTTTTTTTAATACAGTCTATGATTCCAAACTCCCTCCAAGTTGGATTCTTACTGGATAATTCCTTATTAAGCAACATATCATTATACAACATCTTCAGCAACTGTAGTGTCAAAAATTTGGTAATAAACTTGATGTTTCATGGCATCTCTGACATTATAGGACTTGATGAAGCATTCCAGCCATGGCAAGTCATCTACAAACAAAATCCAAATTATTGTTTAGTATACATTCCTAACTTTCATAGGAGAGACGTGTAACTTCGGCAGATCTTATCTAGGATATCTAAATGTATACAATAGTTAATAGGGAGAAAAATTAGTTACTGATTTTGAAATTCCAATTTTTATCTTAACATTTCCTACACCGTCTGCAATGCTGTTCAGTGACAATCTTCCAAGTCTCCCCTCCACCCCAGTACTCCCTCAAAACACTTGCTACCAGTAGTTGTACCACAGTGAGGCACTTACAAAGACTTCCCAATTATAAAATCTCATCCCAGTGTGTCTCAGTGAGATAATTTAAGTGGTTCTCAAAGACAACAACCCTTACAACAGGGCCAATTTTTCTAAGTATGGCAAAGACTGCAGCATGGATGTCGTGGTCACCGACAGACTCTGAGGGAGTACACTCCATAGACTGGAGCTGTGGCAGAGATGTGCAGCTACGTTATATGTTTGTGGTTTGGGCAGAGCTTCTGTCTGGCAAAAACAGAAATACTGCACAAAACCCTCTGTTGTGGGATTTGGATTAATTTTTTGCTGAGTCTCCATGGGTGTTGCCTGTAGCAAGGGATGCTGTGAATCTGTACGTGCATTCAAAAGTAGAATCTCACACAAAGCATGTGCCATACGGTGAATTCCCTTTCAGTTTTCCCTAATGTGCTGTGACATTCAGTGCAAGGGTGTTCTGGTTAACTTCCGTGTGAAACGGATGTTATCTCCTGCACAGACATGACTGTGTCCACACATCACTGCATGCTACATGAGAATTTACTGAACCATTAGTTTTCTATCTCAAAAGGGAGTTCTTCTACATACCAAAACTAATTAATTGGAACTCTTCTTACAGACTCCTACATTTCTCTGTTTTGAGTTTAGCCCATGCAGAAGTTGAATCCTAAGACTTTACATATGCAACAGCAGATTGAAAGACTCATTCCCTCCCCATCCCCCTTTTAAAATAATGGCAAGCTGACCTAATTTTCTTCCTGGAGGACAGAGCGTATTCATGGTCATCTGCATCTTTTGCTGAAGGAAATTATTAGTTAAGATTTCAGAGGCAGGAATTTGGAAAAACTTTTCCTGGAAGAGAACAGAAAAGTATGAGGTGATGAAAGAGGGATAAGAAATCATTAGCCAGAACCCTGACTGCATACTCTTTTATCTTTTAAGGAACTTAAAATTATTCAGACAGGTAACACAGCAGAGGAACAATGTTATTCCAGATCCAGAAAACCCTTGGTACGCCTGAATATTTAGGGACTAAACCCCCGAGAAAGGGGGTGTAGTCCCAAATGTAGCCTACACATGTAGGTCTGTATTTTAACTGGCAGATACTCCTTATAAACCTTCATGATGTAATGGCCAGAGAGGACAGTCAGTCCTTCCCAACAGTCCCTCACTGCAGTGAGAACATTTTGAGAGGAACGAAGTCACTTGAAACCAAGGGGGCACGACAATCTGCGCTCATCCAAGTGGAACTCCCTCAGTCTTATTTTTTGACAGTTTTAAAAACTATGGAGAGGGGCTTAAACAATGAGATACATTTCTGAATTGAGGTTCTGAAATGGTAACACTGAAATGTTAAATAAACCATTTCTGCGCACTTTTAAACCATATACAGTAAGCACGACTGACACACCTTCTGCAAGTGAGCTAAGGTTTTTGATGGAAATTTCTCCTTTTTTTAAAAGATACAAATACAGAATAATCTGCTTTTATATAATTTTTGTATGACACGTTTAATGGAAGTGATCAGGAGTTAGCAGATAACAGCAACTACTTTTTCATCTCACTCTTCCAATTCTTCTTCTGACTACAAAACTTTTCACTTTTTTTTTTTCTTCTATTATTTTTCCTATAAAGAGGAGAAGAAGGAAAAGAACTGAGAGCGCTCCCACAGAAGTGTGACTGGAAGCTAGTGTAAAGTTGTACTTCAAAGCAGCACAGTCCCTTCTCAGATGGTGTTGAAGGACCCGAGTTTGGGCTTGGAAGGTATTGGCTTGTCTTTGAAGTACCACCAGCAGGAATGCCAGCAGCTTGCACTTCAGTAGAAATTGTGCTTATTTTCCTGCAGCTAAGCTGTAGTACTGAGCAATACCTGATAAGAATCTGAGCTACCCTTTTCCCCCATCTTCCAATTTAGTTTCTTGATATAAAAAGGAAAAAGGACAGTATGAGGAAAAGATGACTAGTTAAAATGGGGATTGCAGTCTTTGACCTCCTTTGCTCCTAATACACTGCATATTTTAAGAAAATACTTCCACTTTTCCCAGTATTATTTTTGCTTACACTCCTAAAATTGAACAAGGAAGAAGAGAAGTATTCTCTTCAAAGTCCTGTTCAAAGTCACTTAGTACAATGGTGGAAAATATGCAGATATTTATACATTTATATATATATATACACACATTAAATAGTATTGCTGTGGGGGAAAAAAAATTCTACTAAATTCTTTCTCTGTCCCATTTTGGACAAAGTTATAACTCTGAAGTGCCAGTTGGGTAGACAGATTACTCCAGATCCCAATATTCCCAGCTATGAATTGCTGGAATAAGAAAACACAGAATTGGGCTTGTAGAATAAAATATTAATATATTTTAGATTTTAATTCTCCTCTTTACTCAGTTCTTATATTTTTTTTTATTATTTTCGCTTTTCAAAATCATAGATGTACAATCTCAAAATGCAGGATAATAAAGAAAATGGGTGTGTGCACGTGTGTGTAAAAAACAAAACAAAAATAATCTTCGACCCTAAATTGGAGAAGTAGGAAGCAACAAGCAGCTCTTGTCAGTCAGAAATCATCCTCCTTCAGCATCACAAGAAATTATAACTCAAACCACCCTTGTGCATCAAACTGCTAATCTAATAATAAGGTTTATGAATTTGAGTAAAAAGAAATAAAAAAATAATAAATTGTCAAGAGTAATCAGTAATTTAGTCTCAAAACTTGGTATGTCTAAAGTGGATTCTGCAGGGGACTGTCCTAAGTCTGCTGATTTTGAGAATTTTCAATAGTGACATGTTTAAGGAATAGCAACTGGGCCCACTATGCTTAAAGACAAAACCAAGCTGGAGGAACTGCAAGTATACTGGAGTAAAGAATTAGAATTAATTTTTTATAAACTTCAAGGCAGATCAGGGCCACCTAGGAACGAACCCTGACATGGAAGAAAAACAACTCTCTGATATGAAAACAACTCTTATATGGAAGATGACAGAATGAACAGTGGCTTTTTCAGCCTTCAGAAGGTAAAATCATTGTGCAGTGCGTAGTGACAGGAAACCTGTCTGTTCTTCAGTGTCTCAGGTAGCACAAATGCTCTTCAGTGGCTCCAGAGAAAACTGAAGACAGGTTAATTCTAAGTTTAGCAAAGTAGTTGAAGAAACTGCTTCTGGAATCAAAGACAAATAGCTGTGTATAGCTAAGTCCTGCCTAGGTACAGGGGAAAGAAGGCTTCATCTACGTCATGGTCATATGAAACAAAAATCAAGAATTACCAAATGGATAGATTCTACTGAGAATTAAAAGAAGAGGTAATGAGATTCTGAGCTAATCCAGAAGTTACCTGGATAAAACCTGAAACACTCCCATCACTCACATAGCATAATTTACCAATAAAAGAGAAATTCAGCCATGGAAATGTATTCAAGTTGTGGCAATACCAAATCATTTATCTACAAATTTCTGTTTTGTCTTTATGCTTTGATATTCTATACTCTCATTTTTTATTGAAAAATTACTAACAATTACATTTTAAGCATCTTTATTGATGGACAGTATTAATAATATTACAGCATTTGTAACTGTCCCTGCAAAACACTAGAGGCAACAAAGAATGAGTATTTCTGAACATGCATTGGTTACTTTAGTAACAAATAAAATCCAAACCCACATAATCTATATAGTCTACTTTTACCTAGAATTACTTACATAATCAAAAAGGTACGCATTTAGTGCTCCTGTTCCATCAACTAGTGTAAACTTCATAACAAAAACATACTGGAGTGGCTCAATACCTAAAACTGAAGAAAAAGATATTGGTCTGTTTCTTAAAATGAATATTCAAGACAAACTATAACAACTGAGGCTGATGATACGCCTCCTTTAGTAGTAACTGATTGAACACTGTAATTAAAAGTATAAATTGGCAGGTCAAAAAATAGAGGCTCTGAATAGCAAAATGCAGTTCATATTTTGAAAGCACGTTGCCATTTGCCTAGAAAGACTTTAACAGGTAAGTCTGTAAAGATGGATAAAGATTTTTAAATACTTAGTCTAGTTAAGAAATGCTAGTATTTGCTTAGGTCTTAGATAGATCCTACTTTGGTAGGATCCTCCTACTCCTGTTCTTTTATCCATGGAAGATTAATGAAGACTTGCTTTTAATTTAGTGAAAATAAGATAGCCTTCCACCTGAGAATACATCTTCTGAGGAAAATAATTTGTTTCATACAAGGTAGTAAAAGCAACCAGGCAAAGTCTTGTTCAGAAAAAACTTTGCTGACAAGTCTGAAAATATTCCAGCATAAGTAGAAGACTACAGTCATTCTCTCACTGGCAGCGGTACTGTTACACTGCAAGCACAAAATATCTTAAATATACAAAGTTACTGCAACTCTGCATCAGTGTTTTCTGAGTACATTTACTTAAATTGGCTAGCCATTTTATATTCAACTGATCTGATAGACTTGCAGGTTATCATTTCATCTGAAAATACAGATGATAAAAGAATATACATACAATAGTTTGAATGCCAGAAAGCATTTAAGGAATACTGTTTTCATTTTAAGAATTAAATGTCACTTGCAGGTGCTGTAACACTGCCCGTTACATTTCACTTTACAGTTACTTAATCAAATATAATCATGACAGTTTATTTAAGAGAAAAAAAAAGTATTGCTCAAATAGTTTTTTTTTTTTGTGTGATGTCTTTACCAAGCTTAGATACTGCTAGCTATTCCAACTTAATATATTAGAACGTGAATTGATAAACAGGAAAATATTTTTTCCTTGGTGCGCTGTGAAGTTTTAAACTCCATTTTTTCCTCTAGCGTTTGAACGTGTTGACCACAGAAAGTAACACAAGGAAAAGAAAAAGCATGGAACACACTTCTATGTTATGGTATAATTATTTTCTTTTGAATATTATTTCTTGTGGACTCCCCAAAGTATGTTTTATTGAGAAAGCATGCAGAAGGTAAAAGTCTAACTAAATAAGACTCTCTTTAGCTCAGGAAAACTGTATCTTGAAAAGGAAAAGCAAGACTGACTTCTAGGACTACAAGCATGTCCACAGTTTAAGATGACATCTGCAACCAAAAATTCATCACACCAGTATTATGACAGGTGTTAGTAGTGACACCTATGACAGAAGAAACTATTCAAGATATAAAATCCTTTAACTCATACTGTAATAATGGTTCTAAAGTAACTATGTTACTTCGATTGGTAAAAGGTGAATAAATTGGACATCTCTATACTCAAGCATAACCATAAATTACATACTTTCTGTAGAAAGCTGCAACCCAGAAATCAAGCTATTTCATATAAACACTTCAGCATCAAGGCACAAAACTACTTCAGGACAATATCATCATCAATATCAGTATCAGCTGACCTTGTGCTATTTCAGATGGTTCCCATGACGGTCGCTGTTCTGCTGCAATGGAAATTAGACTCTTGATTGGCTTTGGAGTTGAACACTGCTTGCACCTAAAATAAGATACTGAGATTAACCAAACACTGATTTATTTATACTAGAAGTTTTCTGCACAGAGAAAATATCCAAACTTGATTTCTTTACTCAGTAGGAATGCAAAAGTATATTTTAGAATTACATGCAAAACATCATAAAAATCAATAGCACTATTTCTGCTCAAGTGACATAAAACCAAGCTCAATTAAGTTACTTTTTTTCCTTTAAAAAAATACCCAAACTCCAATAAAGTAACTTAGCTGTGAATTTGGTTTTATATGCAAGTGTGTGTGTGTATTTTATATATGTATATATGAATATGCATGTATATGCACACACACATAAATATTTATACAGACATTCAAGCTTATTCCTACAGCAAAAATAATTTTGCTTTTCATTCTACTCTACAGGATCTTTTTAGGCTTTGCTAAGTATATGAGACTGACAAAAAAGCTTTGAAATGTCAACATCTTTGTGAGGTTCCTTCCTAAATATTTATAAACAACCATGGACCATGTCAAGAGTGTTGGCTTTTACAATGCGGCCATTTAAACAGAGAACTATGTCTGAAGGTGAGTTGTGTGTTGCTGGGTAAGTATATAGATCATGAAAGTGCAAAGGGAAATATTTTGTATTGGTGAAGATCCACTCCCAGTAGGAATACCCACATTTTGCCTTCATTTAAAAAAGCCATGGTCAGCCATATCTGGAAAGGGCAAAACAACATATAACAAACAATTATCAGCATTCGTTGTATCAGCCCCTTAGAGGAAGCTTTAGGTTTCATGTGAAACGTGCAACATTTCTGCCCAGAAATGTTTTTGCTGGCTACAGGACTGAAGCAGTGCAGCACTGCACAGATATCACACCTAAAACATCTATGTACTGTGTTCCTTTGTCCTGAAACTGGGGAATTAAAAAACCTGCTAAAGTTGCCCCTGCAGCAACCGACATCTACAAATACACAAGCCACTTTGAAGAGTGGTGGATCTCAATAAATGGCAAATGGTAAGGAAAGGCTGTATTGCTTCCAAAACCAAAGCTTTCTCAACACCAGGAATGAGAGAGAGAAAGAGATGAGGATTGACAACCTGAAATTATTTTCTAGGTCTCTATTTAAATATTATCTGTAAAAAAAAGTCCAAACCACAACAGCTTAGTTTCAAAGCAGCATATGTTTTGACTTTGGTCTAATGAGTAAGACCAGAAAATGGTATTTTTCTGGCCAGAAAATGAAAGATCTGAACGAAGAGAGGAAGATTTAGGTGTTTTGCAGCCTAAAGGGACTCATACGCATCTCTAATATACTGCCCTAACCACACACCACAGGCAAGACTGAACTTGGGGTTCTGTGTAATTAAAGGCATAAGATGTATATAGTAAGATAAAGTCCAACTGCTGTTGATTCCTTTGATACAAGGTAGAAGCGTGACATTTCATCCCTGATTTCATCATGTTATGTATTTTCCATCACAGAATCCTTTGGTAAGTTACTCCTTATGCACTGTGGTTTGAACTCCTGAAGATAATGATCTCTTCCTATTACTGCAACTACTAAAATATCAGCAAATGCTTTTAACCTACCCATAGTGTTTTATGTTCCCTTGTAAAAGAAAAGGAGCTGAAAGATCTAATAATTCAAGGTGATCTTCTGTGGATCTCACAGGAATAACACATTTAAACCTTTTTGTAAGCTTCCAGATTTCTTTTAGTGTTCCACCTGTTGAGAACAGAAAAACGTATTTTTTAAACTGCAATCAAGAACAACTTGCATTTACTGGCTGATAAGATGTTGATTTCAGGACCTTCTGTAAGAACTGAAACTCATTATGGAAAATTGAAAAAATGATCCATAACATTCTTATTCTTACTCAACAATTCAATAAAGAATCAGGGAGGACATTTATCAGAGCAGATGCCTTAATCTCTTCCTCTTAGTTAGCAGTGTAATCATGAAGTTGTATGTAGTCAGCATAACTTTCAAATAATTTCTATTATGATTTTACTAGTAATTTTCTTGAGGAAAAATACCTCAAACAATTGACTTTTTGCAACTGTTCCTCAGTAACTTTTTTCACCTTTTAAGTGGCAAAAATCTATTAATTTTAAAACAGCAATTTATGAAAAAGTAGCTCTTCAACCATGTAATAATTGACACGAGGTGGGTAATGCAGAACCACCAAACTTGATGTTAATTTGAGTGCTACTAAATTGGGGTCATGCTTGGAACACAGAAGAAATTTACATTACAGAAATTACAGCTGGAACCCTGAGATTTTCCAATTCCAGTGACAGGAAAAAAGTTCTTTCAAATTTGTAATAAATCATGAGATAACCTATTTTCAGGCTCTGTGGTATGGACCACTGACCTGGTTATGGAATCTTCCTGATATTTCATCAATTCAGTAGAAATGTGGAAAATTTAATAGTTTAACACACAGAGAACAGTTATGTGGAAATAGTTCAATAAAACTATATGATTTAATCAGCTCATTAACAACAATAAAAAAAAGCAAGCACATTTTTTAAAAATAAGTGTATTCTACAACTGTATTATTCACTATTTAACTAAAATTACGATGTTTCAAAGACTTTATGACAAGTAATACTTGCATATATTTGTTACTTGTATTGCAGAGGTAACTAAAGAAGAAAATAAAATCAATAAAATTGCATTATCACAGGTGATGTGAAAATGCACAACATGAAACCTAAATTAACTTAACTTCTAGTAAAAAAAGGAAAAAAAAAAAGACAACAGAGGCACATATATTTGAAATAGCTTCCCAAAAGGTGAGAAAACAAATCTCCTAGTTCAGTGCCTCAGATAAAGACTCTTGTATACTACATTTGAATTCCCATTCAAGAAATTAACGTACAAAATTCATGGTAGTTTTAACTGGCATCACTAAAAGGTCTCCAGAATTTCAAATTTGCTCCAGTACTAAGTTACATCAAGCAAATGTATTCTGGCTTCTAAGAGACTGCATAAACCACAGAATTACCAGTGGTTATATGAACCATAGTGACTTCATGTACAAATAATGAGAATATTCAAGGAGCAGTAACCTACTTGATAACTGCAACATTTCACTCTTCAGTTCAACTAATCTGTAGTAATGGTTATGGATTCCTCACGCCAACGTCACTTAAAATTCTGTCTGTTATCCAACTATTTCCCCAATTCCAGCCCAATAGCTGCTAAACACTCAAAAGAAGTCCTTGCTTCAGCTTAATTAATATAGGGAAGAATAGAGTACTACGCTGTAGAAGAGCAAATTGTTTGTGTTTAACAAATGAGTAGAACCTAGACTGTGTCTCTCTAATAAATGTCATAAGGTGCTTGGCCTTTGAGGGTGCCCTGTATCTGGAAAAGTGCTGGGAAGATTTCTAGGGAGACTTCAAAATCTCCACCTCCAAAAACTTAGAGATAAAAATGAGAATAGCATGTAGCTTTGGCAAGGTTCATTAGTGAAGTTCTGGCAAAAAAAAAGTGTTAGAATACTGATTATACCTTTTCCTTGTCCTCCAACATGAAGCATGTATATCTACGTATGCTTATACTTAGCTGTTGGCATTTGAATATCTGGAAAAGATTTACCTAGTTGTATCATCATTCAATTATTTTAGGAAAATAAAATAGAAACATAGGCTTTTTTCGCTTGTTTTCACAAACATAAGGTTAGATTGTAAAAAAACCAGCATCATCTGATTTGGAATATGTCAGAGATAAAGCTGCTATCAGAACCAGCTGAATATAAAATGAAGTAGAAAACAAAAGGGGTTTCGTTATTGACCCTTACACAAAGCACCACCTGAGTTACACCCCTGTGCTCACTACTTCAGAACAACTGAAGACTGTTTAAAACTCAGAATGGTACTATATGCAATTATTTACTAATTTTATTCAATTAAAAGCATTCCTTATTAGTATTCTTGTTAAATTGCTTTGTTTAAAGTTTAGTTGCTATATCTCTTGCCTGAGAAAATCTGATAAAAACCAAATTAAAAGAAAAAGCTCAAGCCTCAAGGAGCTTTATTAATCTGGAACAACACTGACATCCAGAGGCTGACAAAGTTAATTGTAGGCTTGGATTATTGGAAGCATTCCAAAACTTTTCCACATCAAGACTAAAACCAGGTTTTTTTTTTAGAAGACAGTGAGTTTTCAAATCAGAACCGAAAAATCAGGAAGCACAGCTAGAAAAAAAACATACTCAGATGCTATTTTAAGCAGAATCAAGAATAAACTTACTGGGATAGTTTTGAAATAGACAGAAGCACCTTACAGGAACTTGACAGATGACTTTTTCCTGTTTGCACAACATTAACAAAGTTCCAGTTGAGTTTTTCTTCTCTTTGAAGATGCCTTTATGATCATCACTATTAAACTGAATACAACTTCAACATACCTTAACTATATGGATAGTCACAGAATCATTCTGGTTAGAAAATACCCTGGGATCACTGAGTCCAAACATCAGCCCCACTCTACAAAGTTCTCCCCTACACCGTATCCCCCAACACCACATCTAAATAACTGTTAAACACATTCAGGGATGGGGACTCAACCACCTCTCTGGGCAGCCTATTCCAGTGTCTGACAACCCTTTCTATGAAAAAGTCTTTCCTAATGTTCAGCCTAAACCTACCCTGTTGCAGCTTGAAGCCATCCCCTCTTGTTCTATCGCTAATTAACCTGTGAGAAAAGACCAGCCCCAACCTCTCTACAATGTCCTTTCAAGTAATTACAGAGAGCGATGAGGTCTCCCCTCAGCCTCCTCCTCAAACTAAACAGTCCCAGCTTCTTCAGTCACTCTTCATAAGGTTTGTTCTCCAGCTCCTTCAATCACTCTTCATAACATTTGTTCTCCATGCTCTTCACCAGCTTCGTTGCTCTCTTCTGCACTCTCTCCAGCACCAAAATATCTCTCATGTCGAGGTGCCCAGAACTGGACACAATGCTTGAGGTGTAGCCTTACCACTGCTGAGTACAGGGGGACAATCGCCTCCCTATTTCTGCTGGTCACAGTATTTCTTATACAAGCCAGAATGCCATTGGCTTTCTTGGCCACCTGGGCACACTGCTGGCTCACGTTCAGCTGCTTGTCAGCTAGAACCCCCAGGTCCTTTTCTGCCAGGCAGATCTCCAGCCACACCTCCCCAAACCTGTAGCGATGCATGGGGTTGTTGTGGTCCAAGTGCAGGACCTGGCACTTGGCTTTGTTGAAGCTCATCCCGTTGACATTGGCCCATCCATCCAATCTATCCAAGTCCCTCTGTAGATCTTCCCTACCCTCCCGCAGATCAACAGTCCCACCTAACTTGGTGTCACCTGCAAACTTACTGATCTAGATCTTACCGATCTTACTTCTATATCCTTGTCGAGATCATCAATAAAGACATTGAACAGAAATGGTCCAAACACTGAGCCCTGAGGAACACCGCTTGGGACCGTCCACCAGCTGGATTTAACTCCGTTGAGAACCACTCTTTGGGACCGTCCATCCAGCCAGTATCCATCCATTAGGAATGGACACTGTGTCCCAAGTGGTATATTTACAATTTATCTTACCTTCTACCATAAGCAAAGTATCTTCAGGCTGCTGAAGCATTTCATCATGCTTTACAAAATGGATAGCTATTTTCCTTTGTTTCTGGTCTTGTGTGGTCCACATTACAGAATCATACCAGGAGGTATTGTGTAGTTCTGGGTTTGGGGCAGCAACTGCAGCATCTTGTAAAATTAAGTCAAAATCATCTCCATCTGGAACTTCTTGCCTAAAATATTTTCCAAAATGAATAAGTAAATTCTAACAGCTCCTCCTTAAGCAATCTAGGAACAAGGAAGGCAGTACTTCCAATAAAATTAAAATATAGTCATGAAAGTGTTACATCAGTTTAAACATTTAGAGTTGCATAGCAAATTATGACAAGACAAATAATCTCCATGTTAATAATTAGGTTAAGTAATCTAATCCTACGTAGGAGCAGAGGCAGCCTAGTGGCTTCATCCACGCTTATGTAAATCCATGGAAAAACAGATATATCAGCTTTATGTTACTTCATTTGGGCCTTAAAAGGGCCACATAACTGCATGCCACTTCAGCAGAGTAAAAAGACTGTATAAACTCCGATAATTTCAAGTTTATGTTCTAACAGTTTATTTTGCATGTTGGGGGGTGGAGGGAGGAGAAGAGCAGGAGCAGAATAGTTTCACATAGGTACTGTAAAGTGAAAATCTGCAACTCTGCCCCACACCATTTCTTTCCTGTCCTGCTGGAGTGCACCATTCATGCATTTCCAGTTGTCATCCACAGAGAAGAAATTCAGGCCATTCTAACTTTACCAATATTTCCAACAGGCAAAAAGGCAGTGGTTGGCACACAAAGAAAAAACATATCAGAATGTTTTTTCTAAGCAAGACAGACCTGCTGGCTTCAGGTGGAATATGAATCATGACAAAAAGCAAAAAAGGACAACGAAAAAAAAAACCAAGGCAAAAGTTTGGGTTATTTCATAAGTCACTGAAAGAAAACAGGTACCGAGCTTCTGAGTGGAGTTAAGAATAAATACCACCAACTCCTGCAGATTATTCTGATGGTTTCACTCTCAAACTTGAGAGCAGCTCCTTCCACTAGTGAGAAGAAAAATTCCTGCCTACGAAACCAAAGTTTGACATTTTACTATGACTGTAGAATTGGCACACAAGAGGTCTTCCTGAACCTGAACTTTGATTTCATGAATACAGTGCTGTTCACGTGAACTCTTTCCACCTGTGTTCTTGGATTAGTATTTTAAACGCAAAAGCAACTGATTTAACATATAAGATCACCTCTCCAGATACACCCATTAACTCTTCCAGCCTCTACAGCCTGCCTGTACATTTTCTGCAGAGACAGGCATGGAACAAAGTGATTTTGAACTAAATTAAACATGAGGATTTACACTTGCATAATGTGGATACATGAAAAAAAAATATATATTTGGATATACATATACATGGATGTATATCTGTATTTTGCTACTTAGAAGTTTTCAAAGTCTGAAAAATAAAAATATATCTCTACAGGGATATTATACTCAAAGTGTTATATGCATCTTACTGCATGAAGTGTTAAAGGATTGAACTTGCACTGAACTTTGTTCCGTCAGGCCCTTCAACATATGCCAAAATACGGACCAACTTCTTCTGCCACAGCAGAAGATGTAGGAGGCAAAGATTCCCCCTAAATCATGTTTCCTTCCTGGGCCCCTTAGCTCACCCAAAAAAGCAGCTAAATTTCTGGAAAAGCACTGCAAGTAGTTCCATCAGTGCAGCAGGATGGTGGCAGTAGTAGCAGTAGGAAATATGCTAACTGAAGCCTCAAGTATCTATCTAGTTAAAAGTCTGCCCTAATTCTGTGGGAAAGAGAAGATAGCGATATGTGAAACAAGAGAAAACTCCAATGAAGAAAAATGAAGTCACTAACAAGTCCAGAATATATAAAAAGGCTGCAGTCACCACGGAAAATTGTGGGGTAACGATGAAGTTCATAAAGAACAAACAAAACTCTATCAATCATGTCTGCTTATTACAGAGTTGGCAAATTATCAAAGAAGTGACAAAAGTGTTTTGGTACTGAAGACCATGTACTTGTATGCTGTGAGGATGAAGCACTTCCTCTTAACATTAGCAACCAAGAGAATGTTGGAACAACATCTGATACGGACCAATATTTTTCGAGCCGCAAGCGTGCCACTTTGCTCCCAAAAGCTGTAAGAGAAGGATAGCAGGGGCATTTTCTTGTCTCAGTGATGTTTGTAACTGATACATTTTGATTGCACATCAATTTTCAAAAGGCTAGGAGAATGCTAATGTGCCATCACTTACAGAAGGCAACAGTTTATAGCAGTAACAGTAAAGCTGTTTGCTCAGGGCTGATGGTAGGCCAAGTCAGGCAAAAAAACTGGAACAGGATTCAGATGATCACAAATACCACAGTGATGCATGTCATGTGGTACTTTAATAGAAAATAGGCCATTTCAACCAAACTTTCTTTCATTTTAAGATGAATATACAGCACAAATGGCATATGATTATTTGATTGAGCAATGACAAATGACATTAGAGAGGAAATAACAATGATAAAACCTGTCAGTGAATTGACAAAGGTGAGAAAAAAGACAGAACTACCAAACCAAGGTGAACAGTGTTTCCCTGACAGTTTTGGATCACAAACAAATGCCTTGTCTGGAAGATACACTTTAGTAAAAGTTATTTTATTCATTCACTTGCAGACTATCACACCTTTTTGCATCTCCTGTTTTGAAACCAGAAGACAGGAAGAGTTACTTAATGACATCTTCAGTATGGGAAAAAATGTACTGCTAGATTGGAAAATAAAGAAAAAATACTGTTTTGAAACCACTCGAAGGATTCTGTAAATAGAACTCACTGATGATTTAAAATTTTCTTACCTGTTGTCAGTGAGTTTCAACTCTTTCCTCAAAATGTGAAATACCTTTACATTCAGCTCATTTTACACAAAAAAGAGGATGAAAATACCCTGAAAATTTAGGCATCCCAAAACACATAGAACAATTCTTAATGACTGCTGTTGTGTGAAACACTTACAAAGAGTTGCATTTGGAACAGTGAAGTTTAATAGACTGATAGAGCTTCTGGGGTTTGTAAGTTCTCAGCTTTGCTCTAATGCGATACTGCTGAGGAGCTGTGCTGTTCAGAATAGTTTTCAGTTCCGTGTTACTCAAATCCTGATGATCTGTCAATACTGTAAAATAGAACATATTAAAAAAAAAAAAATCAAACCAAACTATGCATACCTAATAAACACGTAATATTTGGAATATGGGGAATGGCCATTGCAGATTGCTTTTTCCTTAATTCCCACCTTCTCTTCCCTCCCCACATTTGCAGCTGTATTTGCAGTTGTATTTATCAATACAACATGTCTCTACAGTCTTTAAGATAAATCATAACAAGTTGTGGGAACATGGTGTACTTCATGGTGTACCTCAGAAATTCAAAAAGTAGAAAAAAGGTAGAATATAGGAATAAGTCATATTCATTTAAAAATGGAATAAAACCAACGTGACATTTATACACTTATAGTCAGAATGGCTCTTACCATAATGAAGTAAAACATATTATTGCAGTCTTTGAGCTGATGTCTCAAAAATACTTCGTATATTCTTTAGTAAAAATAAAATTCACCTTGAGGTCAAAATGTTTCCTACCTGTAACAGATAACTGCTGACATCTCTTTAAGTGTGATTCAAGATCTAAAAATCAAGAAGAATTTCCTAATTACTTCTTTTCTTCTTTATCAAGTGGGCACAAACATAGACAGATAGGCAGACACATACATGAAACAAAAAGCTAAATAAAGGAACATGG
Organism: Nycticryphes semicollaris; assembly: GCA_013400055.1. NCBI lineage: Eukaryota > Metazoa > Chordata > Aves > Charadriiformes > Rostratulidae > Nycticryphes > Nycticryphes semicollaris. The sequence goes on from VXBJ01003447.1 coordinate 1,300,669, forward strand.
AAATACTAATAATGAATGAAAACAGTATAGCAAAAGGAAAAAGCAAGTAAGCAGGGGACAATTATCAGGTATCAAAAGTTAATATATCTGAGGAGAAATCAGTGCATATATTAAATAGTCACGCTCATCAAAATGAACACTTTTCAAATGTATACTGTGCATGACGATGCTCACATAAACTGTATTCATCCCTCTGTAATCTTTCTGGACAGGAACATAAATCCATTATTCTAAAAAAAAATAAAAAATAGACTGCCTGGTCCCTCCTCTGAACAACCTCCAGTACACACCAACAGTGCACAAAATTCTTTCTAAATTTGCAGTGTTTTGGTCCAGACATTAAGTATTTATTTATTCTTAACTTTTGTACCGTTTTAGAAATATCCTTTCACAGTATATTACTAATGGCTAAGTAACATTGGATTTTAAAAGCTAGAAGCAAAGGTACAGACTATGCCCAACTAGCTTTAGAGTTTAAATCACTTTTAGTTATTCTTATTTATTTATTCTATTATTATTATTCTACTATATCTTACTATTATTCTTTATTTAGTTATTCTGGGTTAAAAATGCTATTAAAAGAATAATAGTGAAAACAATAACGTATTAAAAGAATACATTCATCTATAAGACACTACTTTTCCACAGCGCTGCACCTTACAGCTCTGCCTCTGACACAATTTTCCATCAAATAGCATCAGAAGGGCCCCTGAGCAAGCAGCTGTTTAGTAGTGTTTTCAGTGCCTGTCCCTCAGGAATCCCCCTTCAGAGGGAAAGCTTTATGTCACTCTGCTTTATGATCTAATATAGTATGATTAAGAACACCATCTGTGTTTAATAATTTATTCACCACCTCCTATGAAAGTATTTTTCCATGTATATAAAAGGCTTCTGCTGTGAGACAGAAGGATAGGGCAATGTCGATTTCTAGTCTAATCCAAAAGAATTCTCTAAAACTTTGTACGTGAAAGTAACATTAGATACTTAGAGAAGCAGTAACTATGACCTTACCTTGACCATATATATATATATGTTAGAAAAGAGAGCAAATCAGCTTTCAATTGCTCTTACCTGTAACATTGTTAAAAGTGCCATCTAATTCCACTGAAGACATGCTTTCCATGTTCTGACTCTCTGCCAGATCCACAGATTCTAAGAATCTAAAAATAAATGGCTAAATATTTTATAACCTGGAGTTGTCTTTCATATATATATATATCTATATGGCTATACATATATTTATATTAAACCTACTGTTTATCAATAGACAGGTATAATATTCAGACATAAATTTTCCAGCAGAGACATAAAACTTAATTGAGTGAGAAGTTGCAGGAGTGTATATTAATGACGCAGAGGAGCCACTCCTTCACTTCTGGAAGTTTAAACACAGTATAGTGCCAAAAGAAATCTGTACTACTGGAAACAAAATTTCTGATAAAGGAACATAGACTTTAGTTACTTAGCCTTTCCTCATGTATATAATAGAGTTCAGTAAAGCACTTGTAACATATGCTTCATTTTGAACAGCTTTTAAATCTCATCATTTCCAAGTAACACACATGCATACACTTAAAATGTGCTCAATTCAACTGCTTAACCACAGCTTTTATGTTGTTACATGTCACTATGAAACAGAGTAAGTGTGTTAATGTGGCCAGGCCTTATTATTACAGCAATATAAAATAGAAATGTTAATCCCTATGGTACTTTTAATTTGGAAAATTAGCCTTTATATATGTGTCCCCAAAAATCCTTCATCTTAGTGGTGCTAAAGACATATTCTGTTCCAGAGTTTCTAGTTCTTACATGCATTTACAGTTCTAAACTATACAGTTGTTACACCAGTCTAGAGTTTTTCAGGATAATCTAGAGAACACCCAAACTATATACAGTACTTACGTTTTTAGTTCTTTAACATCGGGATTACTTTCTGGTAAGACTCCTATTCCTCGACCGTAACATGTGCCCCCATGAAGATGGAATTCTATATGTGAGTAATCTTCATTGTCAGCACTTGCTTGTTTTGTATGAATACTGTAAATTCTCAGAAAAGTTCCAATCTTAAAAAAAAAAAAAAAAGAAAGAAAAGGTTTTCTAACATACAGATAGCTATTAACTTGGAAAATCAAAGGCCTCATAAAGCTCCTTCCTCATTTTCACTGACTCACAAGGCAGGTGAAGTTGTCAGGGACCTCTGGAGACTGCCTAGTCCAACCCCGGTGCCCAAAGCAGAGTTAATTATAGCAGGTTTCTTAGGGCTGCCTTCAGCTGCGTTTTGAATATTTTCAAAGATGGAGGCTCCAAAACCTCTCTGGGTTACTTGTTTGTTTTACTTTATCTGATGACAAGATTCAGAACCAGCATAAGCCTTCTTACAACATTTGATTCTCAAGCAGAGTTAAGAACGTAGATCAAACAAGGCAATATTTTTGTTTCCTGAGGGCACAATTTGTCTTCCATATTCACAACACAGCCCCCCAGAGACTGAAGTGCTGTGATTTGTTCATGTATGATTGCACTCAGCGATTGACCTCATGTCCATCATCATGCATGGCATATTATCTTTTTCTTTATACACACAAATACATCTGTTTAACTCAGATTTCTTTGTCATATCTTGCTCCTACATTACAGATAAGAGTTCTTCAGCACGAGGACAAAAGGCAACACATGGTTTAGAAATTCTATTATTTTGGCACTGTTCCTAACTCAGATTTTCAGCTCAGGTACGTGGAGAATATACTTCTTTTGCTTAGAATTATTTTGTGTTCTCTAAAACAGTTTTGTCAAGTTACACAAATAGGTTACGTAACACAAATACCTTTTAAGAAAGAAGTTACAGAATGCTGAACATTGAACACATCTTTAAAACTTTGCTTTTATTTCAAAATGCCAGTCCCATTACCTGTGCCTGCAAAAAAAAACAACCCAAAAAAACCCAACCCATCACCAAACCAAAACCAAGGTTCTAAACATAGATAATCTGGAGATTTAATTACATAGTTAATTCCCTTTGACGTGTTTAAAGGCCTCTAAATAAAATTAAATAGCATTCAAGTATTTTTTTTTAAAGTATAACCTAAGATCCAGCTGATAGCTGGCAAGCTACACACATTCAATAAACTGGGTTTGTATTTGCTCTGAGTATCTTTTAAACAGCCCTATATAAATGAAAGTTATTTTAAATTTACTTAAATTAGCATTAATATTACAGCAGCCAATCTGTTAAGTTTTCAGCTCCTGCTTTAGAGAAATTTTAACCACTAGAAACCCTGAAAGTATTTCCCTAAGACTGGATTGGTCAGGTCTTAGTATGACACTTATACACGTATGTGTATATGCATAAAAGTGGATAGAGCAGCATCTTGATCCTGGGACCTCTCCTGTTCTAAGGAAAAGACTGACTATATAATGCTGGTATCAAACTGATCTTTTAAATAATACTAATAATATATGAGAAAGGCAGCATATTTCCAAATCCAGGCACCAGGGACATAAAAAGTGCACTTCAGCCTGCACCTATTATGCTTCTGGCATGGAGCTCTTAAAAGAGTTTTAATTGATCTGCACTATTAGGAGGCTGGTCATTTTGTTCAAAGCACATCAATAGGGCAGCATGCCCAGATAGATAGAGTTAACAGGCTTATCTGGAGGCTTTTTTGTTTTGTTTTGGTTTTTTTTTTTTTCTTTCCAGATGCTAAATTTCACTTTATTAAGTTGAAAATCCAAAAATGAAACAAACGGTCACATTGTAAAACTGATCTCATGACTATGACAAATGCTCAAATGCTTTTAGAGGAAGTTTTTTTTAGAAGTTCTTAGCTAAGTTTTGGTTTGTTTTAGTTTGTGGGGTTTTTTTAAGAACAATTTGTTTATAAGCAAGAAAAAATATAATTGAAGAATATCTTCCTTTCACAACCACTGTATTTAGTTTAGTTTCAAAAACTAAGTATTTACTAGATGTGCCAACATAAAACATTAAACATGGGAGAGAAGTGCCCAGAAGCCAAGAATACAAAGTGCTGGTTTTGCCTTCTAAACTCGTGTGCTGAAATTAATGCAAAAGTCAACTGAATTCCATGTTTCAGAGTGATACTCCGTTTGCCAAGAATTATGATCGCGATAAAACCGTATCTCTCTATATTGGCATTTTATTTGATCCCTTTTCTTATTATTGTATACATTTTAATACCATTTAGGGCTGCCCTAAGGAGATGCGTTACAATCGGCACTGGCAGGTTATGGATGTGAGCCGGGGTGCGATCTCCCAGCATTCCTTTGGGGGGCAGCATTGCTCCCCGTTAGCAGCGCCGAGAGAATTGCGGGGGGTGTTGCGGCTCAAAACGGCCCCGCGTCCCCGCTGTTGGCAGCCCCGCAGCCCCGGCGCGCTCCATCTCCCGGACTGAGCCGAAATTACCTCCGACGTTACCTTGATTTCCAGAGCCATCACCAAAATCTAGCACAAAACCAACCCCTCAGTTGACTTTACAGCAGTTCTCTTTATGAACTGCCTACCTCATTTAAAGCAAGTTCGTTTCAAATGAAATTAAAGCAGGAAGACGACATTTCTTGCGGTAATCGATACTAATACCCTATTTGCATTCTAATTCCAGTACGACTGTTTTAAAAATACATATTAAGACCAAAAAGAATTAAAATGAAGTCACGTACGCAGTTCCCTGCAACTAGCCAACTAAAACAAATCGTAGTGTCCAAAATCTCGGGATTATTTCAAAACATAGAGGCTTGGGTTCACATTTAAGTCAGGGATTAATTTGGAACGGTCATTTATGGTGGCAGTTAAAGGTTCACGCTTGGCCAGAAAGGCACTCATGACAAGAGGCTATCTGTATCTCCAGGAATCACTTAACAAAATCAACTGTGCTGAATTTTATGCCTATTTTATGGCTGATGATATTTGGTGAGATTTCTTCATCATCATTTTATCCTGTCAATGGTCTGATTTTAATAAGCAAATTGTGCACAACTTTTTGTAAATGAGAGGAAGCACATACACAGAATTTGGGTGTGGTTCTTTTCATTACAAAATACCAACTTATTG
>VXBJ01003447.1:1324996-1381143 GCA_013400055.1 Nycticryphes semicollaris
AAAAAAAACAAAAAAAAAAAAAATCAAAAAAATCTCATCCAGCAAGCCTTTTTTTGAAGGTTAAAAATAATGTCACCTGTCTTTCGTTCTCCAGCTGGAATGTGAAAGTTGAGTTCTGCTTTTCATATCAGCATTAGAGTTCAGTGAATGAATTCACTTTTCTGCACAAATAATGAGAGTCAAACTCTAGAGAGAATTGCTGAATTTAAATAATGTCCTAGTGGTACAGGAAACAATAAATGCCATGGCTCAACCTATTGATTTTTTTTACGATATACTTTCCAATGAAGGAAAAATCCCTCAGTGACCAAGCTACCAAAAAAAACCCAAACCAAAAACCCAAAAACCAAACAACCCCAGAACCCCAAAAAAAGAAGTTAAGGAAGTTTACATATCAGTGTCAATAATTTTCCTGAACTGGATAAATTTACTTCACTGATAATTTCTCATAAAGAATGGAAATTTTACCACTGGTAATTTTACTTGTAATAATCTGTCCTAAAAGTATGATGCAATAGAAGCACAGTTCAGCAAATTCATAGAACTATAAAAGGAAGTTTTTACTTTCATACTAGATTGACTCAATAAAAACATTGGTTTTAGGCTGATGCTACACAGAACTCCAAACTGCGCCTATTTTTTAAATACTCTTAATTATTAAAAACAGGTACTCCCACTCAGGCTTAGCATCAGCAATGGATAACTATCTGCTTGTAGAATGCTTGTAACACCTCAGCATTGTTGTTTATGAAATAACAAAGAGATAAAAGCAATGTTTGGTTGAAATTGGAAACACAGTGATGTATCTGTCCTGTATGTTTCTGATAGCCTCTCAGATTAGTCCTTAATATAAATTATATACAATTACTTTAACTTCTTACTTAGGTTTTTATTTCATGTCATAAAAAACCCCAACCCACGACTATTTGGTGAAGCAGCATTTCAGAACAGAAATTTAGGCAAAGGAATTCATTACTGTTGCAAGGACTGTCTTAATATAAATAAAATTCCAAGTCAAGGTCAGTGGAAAGTTATACTAACTACCTGAGGAACGCTGATCTCCAATCTTCCAGGTCCTGGCTTTATATAGTTTGAAACATGAATGTTTTGTAGCCCTGGATAATTTTAACAGTTGCTGAAATGTTAAAGTTTCCTCCATGGTAATGGCGGTTTAGATTAATTCCTCAGATTAGAGCTTTCTTTTTATAAATGGTTTAGTATTTTGGATCTTTTATGAACTGTTACATCAGTCATTAGCAAGCTCAGAAAGTCAGCAGCTCTCCATAGTGTAAAGACAGTTAAAAAAAGAACAACAAAACCCCCCTCAAAATCCCACAGATTCACTTACAAATTTATTTTTTTGTCATTGTAAGAAAATCAGAATTGCTACAAAATCTTTGCAGATGAGTAGCTGCTAATGTTGTAGGAAGGCAGTCAGTACTTACTGATTAAATATGCTTATTTTGGTTTTACTGAGGACTTCAGCAGTTCCTAACAAATTTGCTTGTATAAACAATTTTTAAGGGATAAATCATTGATCTAATTACGAATCCCCTTTTAGGCAACCACATGCCTTACGTCTGCATATATTTCCACATTTAAGTGGAAAGTCCACTATCCTGGATGAGTAACTTCCCCCTGCAAAAACATAAAAAAGTCGTTGACAATGTTGCTAGCACTGAAGGACTCTAATTAGAAATTGCCTTCTGTTTCTTTTATTTCAATAGACACCAAAAAAGAGAGTGAGATTATTGTAGCAAATTATTCTCTCTTCAAAACTACACCAAAGGCTAATGCTGTTTTCAAGAATTACTGAGGCCATTCAATAAACAAGTGTCTGTGGACTAAAACCAAACAGCTGAACCAGCTAACCTACCAGTATTTTCAGCAAAATGCAAGAAGAAGAAGAATACAAATAGACACACACTCCCCTTATAGCTGTGAGTACACACACAGATATTACAGAACCCCAAAACAAGACCTCTACAGAATGAAACTGAAGATGTTTTACCACACCTTGTTATTTCTAACATGGCGATGCACTTAAGAGATACAAACTACCAGCAACATCTGGCTAAACAGATGCTTTAAAGCCATCATTTTTAAATTGTAGATCAAAGTAACTGTCTTGAGATTTCTTCCTATTAACTATTTATTTAACTGTTTAATTTTTCATTTCCTTTTTAAACGTTTTTGAACTTTTATTTATTTTCAATATTAGATGCTATGAAACAGCAATTATTTTTTAAAAGAAACACATACAAACCAGTGTGAACAGAAGGTAACAGGATGTTACTCTCATCTTTAGGCTCCAGAAATTAAATCACTATCTTTAGCTCTGCAACAGTTTTTATTCTGTTCAGAAAAATTTAAATACATGCTCAATATTCTGAATTGGGGAAAAAACCAAACCAAAATACAGTATTTTACAGAACAAAACTATTGCAGATTTAACTCTGAGTCTGCTTCCTCACAAATAGAGCACCAGACACCACAACAGCCTGTGACTAGTTTACTTTGTACTCTAATGTTGGTTCGCTATTATTTACTAAAAATTTACTGTTTTCTTTGAAGTTGCCCACATGTAATGCTTTTTTTCAGCTACATAGTTTTAAATATATTCTGGGTTAAGAATTTTTGATATACTTGTCTCCAGATCAAATAAAAATTGAAAACAAAAATAAAACTTAGGCCTTCAAAATACCTTTAAGAATCTGATTTATGGTTCTTAAGCTGTATTTTGGGCACGTAGAAGTGCTGACCTGGAATTGTTCAGGGTTGTATAAAGCGCACTATCTGAAAATGCCACCTTTCATTCATTTTTACAGTTACCATCTACATGCATGTCTAGTTAGGCTAAAACGAGATTTTATTTGAATATGTGACATATGAATGCATTAAAAGAATAGGCTAGGTGGATGTTTCCCCAGGAAAATGGAACATAATTCTTTTGACTTATTGTTTACCAGCAGCAAGGGTTTTTCTTGCCATAATTCTTTCCTGCATTAAGGAAAACACTGATTAATATCTGCAGAAAGAGCTGGGGAAGCAGTAGTGTCACATTGTAATGTCCCAGAAGTTTTCATGGTCAAGCACACAATCTCTGTAATTGGACACTACAAAGACAGAAGCTTGCTTTTTCTCTATTTAATGGTTTTACTCAAGCTAAATACTTGAGATGTCCTTAGGCTTAAGAGATGGGAGAGAGGAGAGAATCACCTTTGTTAAAAAATTTAAAATATCTAAGACTCTTAAATGGTTGGGGAAGGAAAGACAGAATGTAATTTTAAACACCTCCAAAGACTTTCCAGACAGACAGCCAAATGACCTGAAGTACCTTTGAAACACATGTATAGACATCCCTGACGGCACAACCTGAGCTGAAGCATTCTCAGTTAAAACAACTTTCTATGGAATAAATAATAATTTATAATCATACTGAAAGCTCATTTAATTCATCAGTTTTTTAACATTCATCTAATGCAATAGTGATAATTGATATGACAAACAAATAATTATTTATTATATAAACTGACAAGGCTAAATGAAGTACCACGTGCTTTCAGTGGGAAGAGAGTGTGACGCTTCAGCCTTAAGCTTCAGTACACGGAAGAAGGAGCAGTATCTCATATCTAGGGGCACATCTATATAGTAAATAAAGACCCATATGGATTAAATAATGTGGCTTCACTGCCCATGCTTCCAGCTGGTACCAGCTTAAAGCTATGATTCCATTAACACAGTGTCAGAAAGGGAATGCAGAAAGGGATTGTGCCAGATGTAATGCAACTACAGAATTTTCCTGACGAGCCATTGTTCATGCCCTGGCAATTCAGAGCAATCATTGAGTATTTCGTACCATTTCAAGCAGATATAACCCTGCATTGTGTAATAAACCCAAACCCCAACATTGACATATTTAACTGAGAAGTGAATATTTTTTACACTAAAGCTCAAATTAATTAAAACTACTTTAAGAGATTTTCATGATAAACTAGCAAGTGAATCATGACTATCTTCATAAATCAGAAACTTTTCAAATTGTGTCCCTGATCTCCACTGACATTGCTGAGTTCGGTGTTTTTTCATATTACCAATGGAAAATATACAGGGAAGATATATTTGGAAGTTATTAATGACATCTAAGCAAGGACTAGTTGTTTATTAAATCATCACTTTCCCTATTAAATTGTACTACTTATGAAACTGAAGTGATTAACTTGTCAAAGAGAACAGTTGCAAAAATGTGTGCTAGTTATTTCAGAGGCGTATTACCTTGCTGATCAGTGCACACCAGGACAGAATGGCTATCAATCATTCCCAGCTATCAGTGCTTGTCTAAGTAAGATGTTCAAAGTCCCCAGGTCTCCAAAGTCTTGTTAAAGCAGCTGCACAAATGACAAATCTAGACCATGCGATCCTTCAAGAACTGCCCCTCTGTAATTTACTCAGAGTAAATAAAAGTAGTCCTCTCTACATTTCATTCATTTCCTTCTTACCCTTTCTGTTGCCAGCAAGGTGAACAAAGGAAACAAAACCTTTAAAAGAATTGTGGGGTTTGTTTTGTTTCTTTGCCTTTAAGACTGAGTTTTAAATCTACAATATTTTTCAAGAGGGAAGTACCTCCTTTCACCACTGGCAATATCCTGAATTATCACAGATAAAGCTAACCTTTTCAGTTCCTTATGAACATAGCTAATAAAATTGTTATGATTGCAGGCTGAGAATACCAGTAAGCAACCAACTTTTGAAATATCTATATATTACACAGATATTGTAAAACAGGTATCACATGAACGGTCTAGCATAAGCAAGCCATCACCAAAAACCACCACAAAATAAAGATGAAGCCCACTACAGTGGAAGATGTTGTTTGGTAGCCTGTGCAGAAAAGAACCCAGCAAATCGATACTGCAATAATTTATCAATCTTCTACTTTAAAACCAAAATGCTGTTTTCTACTCTATACATTTCTAAATTATACTTGTATCTTTACAATGAAGCCTTCTACAGATTTTAGTGGCATGTCAAGCAAAAAAGTATCAGTGATGAGATCTCCCATCCAAAAGAAGTGTTTTGTAAACTTTTTTATTTGATCCTTCCATTTGAGAAAACATAAATACTATTTGTTATTATTGTTCTTTTTAAGCTAGAGATTCTTCATTCCCCTGAGATGATCTTTAAAAGAAACTTGCTTTCCAAGATCACTTCTCCAGATTTATCCTGTTTTTTATCCTGTTTCCAGTCTAAATGCGTTCCTGCAGATATTTCACTTTCCATGATTCCTCATTTACCTCTAGGCATGTCTGTTGTGTTGTAACATTCATAATGTAAAGCAACTGGAATTTGTACTTATTTGTACTTACTTTTATTTGGCTCTGTTATTATAAAAAATTTTTTTCTTTTTTTCTGAAAAAAGTGACATCCAACTGTTCCATAGCTTTATCTAAAAACACTTGTATAGTCTACACAAAACAACTAAAATACTAACTCATCTTAGAGATTTGCTATTTATTGTTTATCAAAATAACTTTAGTGTATCATGACTATGTAGAATATGACAATATTAATTTACTCTCAAGAGAAAAAAAACCCAACACACACTGTATTTTACTATAAACACAGATGGACTGTTACTGGCTTAGTTCCCAACTTAATGACTTTATTTATTTTTAATGTTAACGTTTAAATTAGATTATCCTATATTCTTCAGACATGCATTTTGTTTATGTTTCAGTTATTTTGGGAAACGCTTACTGAATTCTCATCATTGAGTAAGAACGTAGAAGGGAAAGGTTTTCTGGGAGCAAGCCTTGGCACCTTCTAGAATAAACACCAACTAAGTGTATGGGAAGCACAAGCACCGAACTGCTCTCCTAAGGACACCAGTGCACTGATCTCTAGTGCTGCAGATATGCTGCTGATTCTGTTGACACAGTCAATGGTATGTAAAAATACTGCTGGATTCCCAAAAGCTATTCATTAGCTTGTGGACCCAGTTAATCTAGTATATTCTTGAAAAATCCTCTGTTTCTCTCCGTAACTTAATTACAACTGCTGACTGGGCCAGCAGCTGCCTTTAGTACAGCTGACACTTAGTAGCCCAGAGAGCAGCCACACGTGCCTTGTTTTTCCTGCGGGCAAGCATTAGACCAAACTAGCTGCGAGTGAGAGCAAAAATATCCTGTCCATTTCCTCTTTCATACCAGTGCATCTGTTTATCTAGAAGAATATTACATGCACCAAAAGGAAGTAATTAAGATTTCCCACTATAGAGATCATATCAGTACAGATCAGTTGAACATACCGAAACTTGCATACACACACATTTGCACAGACCTCACAGACGTTCCTCCCGCTCACACACTCTAAACTGATTCAAATAAAGGCCGAAGCTTAGTCTTCAAAAAGTGAAGCCATTAGTTGAACCTTAGTTGGACTTGGAACTTTTCTTGGGTGTCCCACCGTGTTTGCACAGCTTGCAGCTATTTCACTTACGTTTCAAGCTATCTAACGGTAAGGAAGCCATGGTAGGTTGTGAGAGCAGGTGTGTTCTCACAAAGGCATTTACTGCCTTATCTTGAGGGCATCACCTTCAGACTGCTGCTGACAGTTTTTGAGCAAGTAAGATCACAGATCTGTTCGCAAAAGGTTGCAAAATCTGTCGCAGACAAGCCACTAACTCTTGGTTCTGATTTGATATTCTCTTCTTAAATTGCTGTATTTATAAGCCAAATTCATGGCTACTGACATTATACAAGAAACTTGTGTACAGAATAAAAACCATAAAAATCAACAGTCACCATCGTAATCTATTCTTTTTTGTTTGATTGGAAATACATTTAGAAGGGGAAAAACCCCTCAACTTTAAAATGCACAGTAAATTTATAAGCAGAAACTACTCTGATCAATTCTGAATCAAATTGAATTAATTGAATTCAGCAGGGAAATCACATAGCTGTGTACTCACTGAGCATCAAGTGAAACGGTACAATCTTCTAGCAAAAGTTGCACAATCAGCAAGTGTTCACCTCACAGAGAGAAAAAATGATGCAATAGTTGCCCAGCTTCTGTGAGTAACAAATACGCTGGCATCGCGTTTATAGCATATCGTAACACTTCTTGTCAAAATCTCAAGGAAGAATTGCATATAGTTACACAATAATCCTTTCCCACAAGGACAGGTGCAAGGCTCTTGTAATTTTTTTTTTGTGTTTTATACTGGTAGTACCAGCTTGATAAATACTGTCTTCATTTGCTATCCCCACCAGTCTGCTTAAACTACCTCCCTCACCTATCTGTTGTTCTGTTTCTTTGATGTTAGCTGAGACCCACAGTCAAAAGATCACCTGAATTTGTTGTTCTGGTTGATTTTTAACAAACATAGTAAGAACAGTTCTGTTTGGAGGAGGAAATTTTAAATCCCTTGAATATGCTACATACCAGTTCCTTTGCTTACATATGGAGGCTTGAAGAATTTCACAATGCCGTACAAATTCACTATAGTTCCATCTTTAAGATGATTTAGAGGAGTATACACGTATTTTGGTGCAACAGACTGGAAAGGCATGATAAAATCAGGGAATAAGAAAAAAAAATATTAAAACATTCACACAGATTTTTGGTTTTTTAACACTATCCACCCTCAGATATGCTTTATTTCACCTCAAAAATAAATAAAGGCTATCTATTTCTTTCTTAGTCATCTTAGAAACTAAAGATAAATATATACATTCACAGGCAATAAAGCACACAAGAATTATTTCCATCTTTTCTTGTGATTGTATCTTCCTTACAATAACTACTCAGTTCAAGTAAGCTTCAGTGTATAACATATGCGAATAGAAGTCATTAGAATAAAGAACAATGGAAAGTAATTTTTTACTGATTGATTTTAATGCGTCTATCCAAAGGGCATATACATAAATAATTTTGTAATTCTCACTGGCAGTGTCACTGCAGAGAATCACTGTTGTGTCAGGGAAGTGTTACCTTTCACAGCCACTGTGTAAATCTTCATATTAAAATAGGACACTTGTTGGAGGATTAAAGAAATTTAGGACTATCTTCTACTATTCAAGGACTACTCTCCTCTCATTTTAAGGTGACATTATATGCTGATATGATCATCTAAAGACAACAAGTTCTGCCAAATTCACTGAAAACTGTGGTTTTCAATTGCTGTATTGGGGGGAAAAAATTGAAACTTCATAAAATTAACACAAGTCAAGCTGTATCATCTACGGTACTGTATCTTTAATCTTATGATAAAGAACAATAAAATGTCATATACTTTTGAATGTAATGTCCTATGCTTTTGAAGTATTTTTGAAGTATTTTTATTTAGAAACATAAAGGCTTCTTCCAAATGGTCATCAAAAGAAATGTTAGGAGCAGTACCTGCTGTATGATTTTAAATCAAAAGAAGATTCATATTTCCATTTTTTTTAAAGTAGAAGAGCACAATCTTCTTCAGAACAGAGATTACCTTTCTAGACCATATTTCCTAAAACAACATGCCTATTCTGAAATTGAGATGGGAACTATACTGCAACTATAGAAAAAATACTTTTTCATATTTTATTCTGTTTTCAGGCATGCTATTTGCTAAATTAAAAGCTAAACAAATGACTGCTAGGATGAGCGTATGGAATTAAAATAAACAGAAAAAAAAAATAATTCCACACATTCTTACACGCAGTTGGTCTCAGGCAGTTTTAAAAACATCCCAAATATAGACTCACCACAGATGCAGTTTCTGAAGCAGGAGTTGTTCCTGGTGTAGTATAAATCTGAGAAGAGAAAAAATACCAAACTCTGATTACAAAATTGAAGGTATTGCAAATATAACATGATTGGACCGTTCTAAAGCAAATATAATGCTATAAGCAAGTGCAAACCAGCACTACAGATATGTTTGCTATGGGAATCACCTCTGAAACTAGTAAAACTTTATCCTACAGAAAAAAAAAAATGAATAACATCTACTCTAATTGCACTCAAGTAAAGATATTTTAAATAACACACATCTTTTCTAAAACAGAAACACATTTGGTTGAATATGTTAGGTCACATTAGAAGAGTCAGCATTTGAAAGTCAGAGGCCACAAATTTGAAACTGTACTTTCTAATAGTGACTTGCTTAGAGAACTGAAACAGGTTTAGATTGTGTATATGTCAATGCTTAAAGCAGGTCTACTCTCAGTGACTTTTTTCTCTCCTTCGGGCAAAAATGAAAAAAAAAAAGGTCAGGGAAAAGTCCCCAGAATGGGATAAATTCTGTGTAAAGGTAGCTGTTCCTAAGCTTTTAGAACCATGCTCATAAGTCAGACTTATCTTCAAGTCTAAGGTCTTTTAAAGAACTAATCATGGTGATCTGATACAAGGCCATGACATCCCCACCCTACAACGACAAACGCAGGGCTCATTTGCCATCCTGAGGCCACACCACAGCCTGTCTGCTGCACCCAGGTACCCACATCACAGCTTCACATTGCCTCAGCCGTGCAGACTCCTGCCAAGGATCTGCTTTTGCTCTCCACCTGCAACTGCATTCTTGAAGTTCGTTTTACTGCCATTTATTTATTCTAAATAGTTGGGTGAACAGTTATAATTGAGAAAGTGAAGCGCACAAAAATTCAGCTCATTTATATTAATTTTAAGCATTCAATGAGCGTGTCAGTAAATTAAGTGCCACAAGCTCCATTCTGTGATCAATGAGAAGACAGATGCCTCATCAGCACAACTTACACCTTCAGTGAGCTGCACATCTTCCTTGCAATTAGACTGTATGTTGTGAGGTCCTGCCAATAATCAACTGCAGGCCTCACGTAGTGCCTAAAATTTAGGTACATGTACCTCAGACACATTCACCCAGACTCAGGGCACAGATTTGCTACCTATTATCTTTAATGAAACATACATTTTCTACCTATATATCATCATTATATCAGACCAGCTACCCCCAGGGTGTTCAGGCTCCTGAGCTGGAAGATAAAGGATGGAGAAAAGAACACCACCCCCATAATCCAGGAGGAAGCAGTTAACAAACTGCTTCTGCACCTAGACACACCTAAGCTATGGGGCCAGATGGGATTCACCCAAGAGTACTCAGGGAGCTGGAGGGAGAGCTCACCAAACCTCTCTCCATCATCTATCAACAATGCTGGTCAACAACGGAGGTACCAGATGACTGGAGCATAGCTAACGTGATGCCTATCTACAAGAAGGGCCAGAAGAAGGATCTGGGGAACTACAGGCTTGTCAGCCTGACCTTGACTGAGCTCTCATGGCAAGTGCAGGGCAGCCAAGGATCAGGACCAGCCAGCATGGGATTATGAAAGGGAGGTCTTGCTTAACCAACTTGATCTCTTTCTATGACCATGTGACCCACCTTCTGGATAGAGGGAAGATGGCAGTCATTGTCTGTCCGGACTTTGGTAAGGCCTTTGACACCATCTCCCACATCATCCCACCGGCAAATCATAGCATAGGCAAGTGTACTCTTCACTGGGTAAAAAACTGGCTGGATGGCCATGCCCACAGAGAAGTGATTTACGTGGTGAAATCTTGTTGGCAAACAGTCACCCGTGGTGTCCCTCAGGGCTCAGTTTTGGGGACAGTATTGTTTATTATCTTTATCAATTATCTGGATGAGGGGATTGAATGCACCCACAGTAAGTCTGCAGACGACACCAAACTAGAGTGGGAGTGTTGATCTGCTTGAGGGTAGGAAGGCTCTACACAGGGACCTGGGCAAGTTGGATAGCTGGGCCAAGGCCAATTGCATAAGATTCAATATGGCCAAGTGCCAGGTCCTGCATTTCAATCACAACAACCCCATGCAGTGCTACAGGCTTGGCGAAGAGTGGTTGGAAAGATGCCCAGAACAAAAGGACCTGGGCATTCTGGTGGACAGTCAGCTTAACATGAGCCAGCAGCGTGCCCAGACCAACAGCATCCTGGCTTGTATCAGGAATAGCATGGCTAGAAGAAGTAGGGAAGTGATCGTGCCTCTGTACTGGGTACTAGCGAGGCCTCACATCGAGTACTGTGTTCAGTTCTGGGCCCCTCACTACAAGGACATTGAAGTGCTGGAGTGTGTCCAGAGGAGAGTTACCAAACTCATGAGGGGCTCTAGAGAACAAGTCCTATGAGGAGAGGCTGAGGGAACTGGGCATATTTGGTCTGGAGAAGAGGCTGCTGAGGGAAGACCTCATTGCCCTCTCCAACTACCTGAAAGGAGGGTGTAGAGAGGTGGGTGTTGGCCTCTTCTCCCAAGTGAAATTATTTACAGGACCAGAGAAAATGGTATGAAGTTGTGGCAAGGGAGGTTTAGATTAGATAATAGGAAGAATTACTTTACTGAAAGAGTGATCAGGCACTGGAACGGTCTGCCCAGGGAAGTGGGTGAGTGACCATCCCCGGAGGTATTTAAGAAACGAGTAGATGTGGCACTTCAAAAGGCGTGCTCTAGTGGCTGAAATTGTAGGGAGTGGGTTGTGGTTTTGTGTATGGTTGGACTTGGTGATCTCAGAAGTCTTTTCTAACAGTAACAATTCTGTGATTATCAACAGATATCAACATGGAAGTCTGCACTATAATTTTAATTGTGTTTCTCACTGAGCTTCGTGCCAAGCTTTAAATATCTGTAGAGGACACTCCTGGAAAAAAATACCTTTCTGAAATAAAAAAAAAAAAGTTGTTAATTTAAAAGTTATTATCAGAGAACAATTAAGAGAATAAAGTTCAAATTTTGACACTGGCACACAATTTATTTTATTGAATTTCTTTTATATATGATTTTGTGTTTAAGTTTTTATAATTATTTCAAAGTGTTTCCAAATCTGATGGATAGGCTCAAAGGAATCAAATGTGCCTTTTCCTTTTCACTGCCTACAGTACGGAGTTTCTAGCGCTGTCACTGAGAGATCAGCACAATGCCATCATCCTTCTTTTTAACAGTAGTAGACAATTACAATCATCAAAAATGTGCAGCGATTTCTCACCAAAAGCCCACTGCTGTTGGGATAACTTTCATAAGAAACACTAGAAATATTTCACTGAGCTGTCCAACAAATTTCTTGAAATTTTAGTTTCATTCCACACCTAGTCCATCTCGGCTCCAGCTACAGGTTTCCAAATGCAGAATATCCAAGTCTTCTCTAATTCTTATAAGTCCAATAACTTTAAAAATACTAATGCTTAGGCATAAAAAGGAGGCAAAGACATGGTGGCCACAACAAACACACATTGTTGATATATTATCACAGACAAATAGAAATAGCAGCAGAACACTCCAGTATCTCGGGATGAACAGTATTGATAATAAAATAATACTGAAGAAATGTTTTCCTCTGGAAAAAGGGGTGCAATTTTCTTTTAAAAAATTTAGAATCTAGGAATCAATGTATTTCAAAGGCAAAGTGTATTGATGAGAGCTAAAGCAGTCCAAAATCAGCCTGGCAGACCTAAGACCACTCTTGCACTCTCTACCTTGTCTGCATTACTGCCTTGGGCTATGCAAAAGAAAGGCTGTAGGCATCTATCTAAAGCCAGTTAAGGTCAAATTTCTGCACTCAACAAGCAGAGATTTACTTAGGAGGCCTGAGATAATTTGAGTCTTGCATAGATATGGGCATTATAAAACTGTATGCGCGCGCACACACAAACATGTTGTTTCCTGATGCACATGCTTTTTCTACTGTAAAGCAAAACGTTACATGTTAGTATTTGGAGAAAAAAAGGTAAAAAAAAGTACGTACATAAATGGCTGATCCAGCTTCTTCAGACACCTCCAGGTGGCAACCATGTCTACCGTCCTCCCTCGCTGTAGGCGATTTTGCTAACTTAAATCCTTCAACTACGAAGGTGTCCTATGGGGACAAGGTCATAAACAGATGATCACACAGGGTGTACCCCGTACTCTATTTTAAGAATACGCGACATGAAATTTCACCCTACAGTCTCAAGACATTCAAGAAACAAAAAGCCCTGAACGAATTCTAAGCACTATCGTTGAGTTTTCCTATTTAGTTCTTCTACCATGGAATTCCTATTTCCAACCAGTGCCAGCACACAGTTTTTTGTTTTTCAAATTCTGCTAAGATTTTTCAGGCTCTTGGTGCTACTGTGACCAAGTACTAATTTTGACAAGGGCTTAGAGGGGAAGCATCACACTGACTAATGCAAAAGAATCATTCCCCTTCAAATATAAAGACGACCAACTCCTTTCCAAGTAAGCTTAATTAAGCTAGAAAAGGAATCACACATTGTATCAGCAGTGACAAAACACTTCTTGGAGATTATTTCTTATTGAGTTAGAGCTGCACTTAGAAGAGACTCTCCTTGTAGACATTTTCTGTTTTGGTTGGATCGACATCTTCCAATTTCTTCTCCATGGGTCAAATAGGTAGGTCAATCAATAGGTAGGTTTCTGGTAGCAAAAAAGACTTTAAAAATTTCTCTGGTATCAATCCTGAGATTCTAGCACAGGAAGCAATTGCCTGTGCAACTGCGTTTTCCCTTTGGTATAAAGTTCCTCAGATACCAAAAAGCGAACAAGGAGAGGATCATTTAAAGGGTAAATGATTTATGTCCCTGCAGCACCTTGCCTTTTTAGTAGCAACCTTAAGAAAGAAACAAAACAAAGGGAGAAAATCGAAAATGTATTTAGGATGCAGACATAAGAAAGGTACCTGATAAAACAAAAATCATGCTGGGAACTCTGACACAATGTAAAGCTCCTTTATTGTCAGCTCCTTTGGTACAAGAACTATGTAGCAAAGCTGTACCAGTGTGACCCATTCCAATAAACACTAGACTCAGAACACTATTTCTAGTCAACTTATACCAAAAGCACTTCCATAAGCTTTTACTGAATGACTTTTGTTCATGTGTTTATTTGATTACAACATATAGAAAAGTTTTCTCATTAAAGTTGACAGTTTTAGCCAAATATTGCACTATGATGGCTCTTATTTGCCAGTTCAGCAATCTGACAATGCTACTCTAAATGATTTAAGATCCCAAACTGTTTTGTGCAAGAAAAAGAAAGGCTGCTAGCTTAAGTGACAGTGATATATTTAGTTATTAAAGAATTTGCAAAAAAAAAAAAGAAATTACTGCAGAAAGCATAAGTTTAATCAGACAGTATAATACACAATGAAACTACTAAACTACTTAGGGCATGGTAATTTTCCAGTAGTGTTTTAAATGGGAGTACAATATAAATTTTGACTAAAAAGAAAAGATGGAAGTCACTTAATCATAAGCTATACTCAGAGCTAAGTAAGTTAAAATGGGTAACAACAATTAGGCAACTCACTACTCCTTACACTTGGAACGTACCATCCTGCTAACATACACTGAAGTTGTTGCACTCTTTCCAGATACAAACACACACAAACACCAACTTCAGGAAACTCAGCTATTTTGCAGAAACCAGGTGTTAGCACGTGTCTTTCCTTTCAGTCTTGCTGACGCTACTCATGGTGTTCCTTCAACAGCAGAATCAACCTTCAGCTAAAAAGCTACGTCTTGCTCTACATTATTCCCATTTCAGCATTTCATTAGATTGCAGGCTGCACAGGATTCTGGGACTTGTTTGCTGAGTCAGGCTTGGAGTTCTGTACAGCTGACTTGGCTTGTTTTGTTCTTCTGTGTCAGAAGGAACTTTAGAATTACACAGACTCAAGCCTTCACAAGGATGATAAAAAATGGAAACTCTTCTGTGACTATTACATCACTGGTGATTACTCTCATGTAATATACAATACGTAACATGACACTCAAAAGCCTCTGAAAAAACTGTGCAATTTCAATGAGATAAAAGGCAGCACCAACCTCAAAAAATCTAGCTTTACAGGTAGGCAGAAGAGGTAAATTCTCAGATCTGTTACAAATTCATGGTAAACCTTGACAGGTTGTGACAAGCAGTTTCTAAACACGCAAAAGAAAGAGTTACATGAAAACTGCACAGTGCTTTGAAATTTAATGCTCTATTAGTTTTCAAAATAAATTATGTTCCATTTCACCTTTAGCTAATAGTAATTATTAGAAGCTCTCTTATAATTGGTTTGGGAATCAAAGCCATTTTCATAAATGGGTGGATTTTCATGTCAACACAGGAGTATTATATTGCATATATATATAAACTATAAGATTCAACCAACATTTTAAACAGCAAAAAGAAATTCTGCTCCCCTCATTCAAAAGAAGCGAGAAATAAAGGAAAGACAGTATTTTCCCTGATGGTTATTCTGTTACAAAACCAGAAGTCTCTCAGGAGACAACACAGTTACCCACGTTTTTGGGACTAGCCTGCTTCTCCCCCCAGGCTAATTAGCTAAGTGTTACAGTATGGAAAGTACAATATGAAGATTTACAAAGCCATTAAGTTTGAAACAAAGTATTGAACCTTACTGAGGTACTTGTCTGACAGTTAAAACTTTGTTTTATAAAAACTTAAATCTATTTCATAACAGCCAAATTGCAACTAGTTTCAGAAATCATTCTGTTCCCTCAGATTCAGATTCCCCCCAAATTAAAATCCCATTTGAGAGATATGGAAAGTACCATGAAGATTCAGTTCACTGGGGAAAACCGAACACTGGTTTTAGCGCACTCTGGCTGCCGAAGGGTTGTTGCCTGTGGTTTCCTACTCAGCTTGTTAGTACTGGTATTTTCAGTTGCTGCTCCACAAAAGATTTGTATTTCAGGAAGACAATAAAACTGACCTGTTCTTTAAATTTAAAGTGATTCTCAGGTTGTATATTTAGAATTACCTCAGGAACTTCCCATCCTGGGCTCACTGTCAAAATTGTATAAAGTCTGTCACTTCTTATTTTATAGATATCTCATGACCATGAAAGATTTTTCTGTCCTAAACAGACTGAACTGATTTTGCTCATCGCGGTATAACAAACATTAAAACAAGGCTTTGATTTGTACAGGAATTCAATGTAAAATTCAATACTCTGCCCTGCCCACTTCACCACCTAGCCCAAAGCCCTTCCCTGGTGTTTCCTGAAGCCCACACATATTAAAGGGTTAAAAAGAGCCATGCACAAATTTGAGGTCAAATTAACAGCACAAATCTCTAAATGGGTTCTACTGAAAGGATCTAGGTAATTTTTATCCCTCATGGCTAAATTCGTTTGAAAGAATTAAAAATTTTGTCAAAATTTTGTCTATGAAATCCTTCATTCACAATCTCAAGGCGTTACTGACTTTTCCATCACATAACCTAGGCTGGCTGGAGGGGACAGTAGATGTAAATAGAGGAAGATATACTGTAGAATGTTTTTTCTCGTTTTCATCCAGACTTCTACTTAATACATTATCTGTAGTTTGCAATCTATACTTCCTATGACCTACCACCATACAATCTGTCAGAGCAAGCACCTTTTGCTGGAAAACGTTTAAGTCAATGTTTTCTTCAAAAACAAAGCTTTAACATGCTTAGTTCATGACAAAAGCTTGACTGTCTGCTGATGGCAGCCATATGGTAAATGATGCCAGAAAAAAAATCCTCGAATTACCAGGCATCACACTGCTCATTGCTAAGCAAGACTTCTGAAGTATTTTACAGATTCATTAAAAACATAGTAAGCATTCTTCATGCTTATTTAATGCTATTTCTTTTAATATTACTTCTCATTATTAGTATTAGTTTAATATTTAATAAAACAAATCATGTGACTGGAAACAAGGCAAATATTGACAAAGAAGGGTCTACAAAGACACATGGTAGCATCTTTCATTTCCATGGGAAGTTTTCATCTATATGTGATCCTGAAATATTTTTTTTTAAATGCTGCACTAGGCCATAATTATAACTTCAAATAAATTTCTTCAACTATTCACTATACATTTATAAAACTGTGGGGGTTTTTTTAGCCCTGCTATTTACAGAGATAAATTGCACTTTCATGTCACTCTGTCATACATGTTCTTTAACTTCCAAATCTCTTTACTGGCTTCAACTGAAATTTGAAAAGTGATAAAAATCTCAAAAGTTACACCCCTGCTGCGAAAGGAGAAACACTAAACTTTTTCTTGGACAAGTTACTTTCTTTTACCCATGTGAAGTGGCAGCCGGCGTATGTCACCTGCTGTTTGAGGATTGCCTACGTGATAAAAGCAATAATTAAACATTCATTTTTTTCTAATCTATACATATTCATCAAATCAACATTAATTTAGTCAGATTAACAATGCTGAAAACACAGGGATTCAAAAGTTTTCAATGTCTGGATATTTTTAAGCATATAATTATATAAATATATAGGTCACTAAATATTCCATAAATGCCTCAGCTCCAAGAATAGGTATAATTCTTGAAATTAGCAGCTTTCGTCCTACATATCTCATGAACTGATACATGCATCTTTGCAGCTGACAGAAGTCAGGGTGTAAGCCACTATCCCTAAACAGGAAGATCACTCTCAAGGAATAGAAAAAAGACTAATATACTTATCTCTCAATGGAAATTAAAATGTTCCAGAAACTCAGAGCAACTTGGACTTTAGGTGCTATTTTCGTGTCATGCCCTAAGGTCTGCTATAATTTTTACCCTTTTTCATCATACAGATCACCAGAGTTCAGGTGTACTAGTCCACTTGAGCCGAAAAAAAATGACAAAGTTCTAAGTAAGCCATTGCTACTTCCATATGGAGAAAGCCCTTAATTTTAGTGTGGAACAAATATTTCTAACAACGTAAGAACAAAGCCCTATTTTCTTCACTAAATAACTTTCCATCATTTTGATGGAGGTATTTTTTAGCAGGGTCTGTAGGGACAGCACAAGGAGAAAAACTTTTAAACTGAAAGAGGGTTAATAAAGGTACATAAATATATGTATATATGTAAGAAAAATTCTTCACTTTTTGAGGGTGGTGAGACACTGGAACAGGCTGCCCAGAGAAGCTGTGGATGCCCCATCATTGGAATTGTGCAGTCAGGTGGACACGGCTTTGGAGCAAAGTGACATAGTGAAAGATGTCCCTGTGCACGGCCAAGGGGCTGGAACTGGATGATCTTTAAAAGTCCCTTCCAATCCAAAACATTCTGCGACTTAGTGTGAATTTATGTTGCAAATTAAAAAGCACTAATAAGGTCATAATGTATTACACACTAATTTTAAGTTGAATCTGGCTAATATTAAAATGTCAGCAGACTGTTAGGCAATCTAATAAAAAAAACAAAGAAGTAGTTTTCAGCTTTTTTTCCTTCTTTAGCCGCAACAGTTTCACAAACTTGTAGGCTGACTTGCCAATGTCCTTTACCCTGGAGCTAAGAAAACCAATCTTGTATCTCTGATGAAGCAAAACATCAGCACCCAGCCAATAAAGGAAACTACATGTTTGAATTATTTTTTTAAAGACTTTTACCTTTAGCTTTTTTATATCAGTATATAATTATATCATAGAACACCAGATTGGAAGGGACCTCAAGGCTCATCTGGTCCAACCTTTCTTGGCAAATGCACAGTCTAGACAAGAAGGCTTAGCACCCTGTCCAGCTCAATATTAAGTGTCCAATGATGGGGAAACCACCACTTCCCTGGAGAGAATATTCCAGTGGCTGATTGTTCGCATTGTGAAAAATCTTCCTCTTGTGTCCAGTCAAAATCTCCCCAGGAGTAACTAGTACCCACTACGCCTCATCATTTCCATGTGACTCCTTGTAAAAAAGGCTACATCTTCTTTGTAGCCACCCTATAAATACTGGACTGTAGTGATAAGGCCCCCTCTGACTAAGCCTTCTCTTCTAGCAAATAGCAACTGACATTGAAATTATGAAGATAAATCAGTGACTTCTATATTCTACATGTTCATGATCCTTTACTTGCTAGGTAAATAGCACTGACAAAAAGAATTGCTTTATTTCAATATTATTGTTAGAATTTACATAAGCAAATAGTTTTTGGTTTTTTCTAATTCATGTTTGTAAATTTGAACTGACTGAATAGACTATTTCTAATTTCGGTAACAGGTATACAAAGACAAGATCAGAAGTCAACATACATCTATGGAAAGCAATTCCTAAAATAAGAAAATATATGTATTTTTTTACCCCATGCTGTATAACTTTTGCGCAATCCTCTGCCATTTTTCCATATATTAAAATATTGATGGTGTTGCTCCGTGAACACCTTTTATCCAAATCTAGAGGGAAAAAAAAAAAAAAAAGTGATTCCAATCACCATACCTTCTCCAAAACAAAACAGCAATGAGAATACATTTCCAAAATAAGTTAATCTACAGTCTAACATTTTTCATTCCAATTAATCTAGAAAATAATTTAAAATAGTTATACAACTGCTTTTAAGTGCTAACTGTATATCAGGCAGAATATTCTTCATGAAAGGACCATTTAAAATGTGCACAGGTTGCACATCAGTACACATTAAACAGAAATCGCAAAGATTGCCACTTGGGCAACTCAGTATATAGTGTTAGAGAGGAAATATTATTCATTCACATTTGACTTTTTACGTTAACACATCATATTGTAGAACTATATGAACTGGAGATATTCTAGGACATAGACATATCAATAAGTAGCCTTCAGATCCCATCAGCTTCATTCACTTCAGCTAATGCCAGTTACAAGCTGTATCACCAGGGAGGGTCTGCACACCCAAGCCTGCTGTTTGGTTCCAGACACAGAATTTGTAAAATCAGGAAGGCTCAGAAAGAGCAGTGATCATTCTCCAAGTAACGTAAGGAAAGAGCTGAGAAGGAACTGCAAAGAAATGGGAACTTCCTTGAATACAACATAGACTCCTGACAAATGAAACCCCTCTGCTTCCTGCCTGGAGGGGGTGATGCGATTTAAAAGGGATGTCGTATTTTTTTAGTATCATTACATGGTAAACAACTTAAGTCTTTCAATGTGTTAATGTGTCTACTGATATTCAAATACCTGAGGTGAAATTCCATTTTTTAACTGGTTAGATTAAACCAGAACTAAATACATATATCTTCCTGCTAATAAGCATACCTGACCTATGTTAAGTATATGCTACATAAGTGCATGTTATGTATATTATATGTTAACTAGCAAATGTGCAGTTTCTTAGTCCTTCTTTATTATAAAGAATTTAAAAATACACTATTAAAGCTGTACATATAGCTAGTACTCTTCCAGGATGGTATTTGTAAAGGTTCTGAAACACAAAGCCTACTGAAATATAAAGACTGTATTGTTTCCATTAACTTACCTGGCATAAGTTTAAAATAATCTATTTTTGTAGAGAATTAATACTTCTAAAGAGCATTTTAAATATAGCATTTTGCTGAACACTAGAAAAGCAGGTACTAGTGATGTAATAGCATGATGTAAAAAAAAAAAAGTGTCAAGAAGTTAAACTAAATTTAAAATGTATTCTTAAATGTACCTTGAAGTACAACCTTGAAAAAGTTTGTCCCATCTCCAAGTTTCGTTAATGGGTAGGAAAGAACAACTATTCCCTAAAAAGAAAAAAAAAAAAATACTCTGAACTAAGACCATAAGTTACTGAGACACTGATAACAGCAGAGGTATCTGTAAGCTAAAAAAATGGTAGAATTGAAGTGATGAGTGAAAATTACCATCTGAATTTTTTAAAAAAATTAATAGAAACTGCTAAAGACAGCGTTGAAGAACAGTATCCTTGGGATATAAGAAAGGGGATATTACATGTCAGTATTACTTCGGTACTACTGACTAGGTGATAAGCTTAGACTAAACAATGAAACAGTACCTATGAAAGTATCTTTTGCTATTTACAGTAATTACACAAAGGCTACAGTTATAGCATAAAACCTGAAAGGTGGCTGAAAAGGCAGAGTGATCAAAATCTTAAAAGAAACAACAAGTTTTCCAAAAATACTAGCAAATGATTACAACAAATATCAAAACAAAATCAGTCAAGACATAAAAGATTTATATGAAGATAAATAACATTATGTGAAAAATAAAAAAACCAACCCTGTACAGCTGGGAGAAGAATATTGAAAAGTTTTGAAAGTGTAGTGACCTAATAATTTGTCAGTAATACAAATGCTCTAAAAGATGCAAAGATTTTATTAATTATATAAAAAATACCCTCTTTATAGTGAAGTTACAATGAAGGAAAAGCTACAAACCAGCAACTACAGTGATGCTAATGTCTCTCTGGGAAAAATGTGTTTTATTAGAAAGATGGTATCTCATCACAAAAGGTTTTCCATCAACAACAGCAAAAATGTCAGTCAAATATATTCTTCCACAGTATGGCAGGTAAAGCACTACATCCTTCCCAAGGATAAAAATATAGAAATTGGTACAATAACGTACAATTGGTACAAATAAATTTGGATACAGACTCCATAAAGTGTTTAAGAGAATTACACAAATAGCACAGGAAATAAAATGTTTCTTGTAAAGAGACAGCAGGGCAGTCTGTCAATAAATGCACAAAAGCAGTGTTAAAAAGATAGTCACTTAAGTCATAATGATTTTATAGTAAATACATTTAATGGGAACCTTGACTTAGAAGTTAGTAAACACTTCTTAAACCAAATGAGGATAGAATACACAGTAGTAAATTACAGAATCACAGAATTGTTATGGTTAGAAAGGACCTCTGAGATCACCGAGTCCAACCATACACAAAACCACAACCCGCTCCCTACAATCTCAGCCACTAGAGCACGCCTTTTGAAGTGCCACATCTGCTCGTTTCTTAAGTACCTCCAAGGATGGTCACTCACCCACCTCCCTGGGCAGACTGTTCCAGTGCCTGATCACTCTTTCAGTAAAGTAATTCTTCCTAATATCTAATCTAAACCTCCCCTGCCACAACCATTTCCTCTAGTCCTGTCTTTATTCACTTGGGAGAAGAGGCCAACACCCACCTCTCTACAACCTCCTTTCAGGTAGTTGTAGGGGGCAATGAGGTCTTCCCTCAGCCTCCTCTTCTCCAGACCAAATATGCCCATTTCCTTCACCCTCTCCTCACAGGGCTTGTTCTCTAGACCCCCCAAGAGCTTGGTAGCTCTACTCTGGACACGCTCCAGCACTTCAATGTCCGTATTTATGAATTATGATATTATGAATTGTTACTATAAAAGCTTTTTAGAGTAAAATTAGTCCTACGTGTTGAGGACTACAAATCAAAATCAACAATTTATTTACTATTTCTTTTATAAAGAAATACTGAATCCACAAATCATCCTTTTCCAACCCAAAGTATGTTCTAATTTTATTACACTAAAAAATATCAATTTTTGCATCTGCAAAATAATATTCTGAGATTTGTCTACAAACACTTGTTTTCATAATTACAGCATTGTTTAAAATTTCAAGTAGTATGTAGAATTGTTCATGCTGAGATTGTTTGTCTTGAACTGTACTCACAGTATTTATACTTTTTTTCTTACTAAAGAAATTTCTATCTGCACAAGCATGCTATTTAAAAGCAGAATACATTGATGAGATAGGGACTGCTTTCTGACCACTTTTACTTTGTATTTTCCCTTTGACATCCCAGTATCTTCCAACAAGTTTTCAAATCTGGACCTTATCCTTCACTATAGCAGCCTGAGCCTCCAGCTTGCATTTGTATCCCGAACACCTATGCCCTGGTAGTCTTCCTCAGCAGAAATACTACCTACTGTTTTCTTAACATGCCTTAAACTCTTGGGCACTAAACTTCAACAAAACCTACCTTAGAAAAACCTGCTCAAATTCACTCTTCCCCCACAAATCCTGCTCTGTTTATTAAGCCCATAGACAAACTTCTTCCAAAATGCTCCCCCATTCCACATGCCGCTAGACTCAGTTTTAAACTGAGTGTGTGCAGTTCCTCTACTGAATCTATCTCCTTCCTTGCCACAGCCTTGTTCCTCTGACTGGCCCAACAGCTGATATGGCAGCTGATTTTCAGGTTTGATTCAGCTTTGCCACTGCAAAATATCAAGAATGATGAACTAATAGCAGAAGGCATCAGGTTTAGCTACTGGACATCATGGCTGAGGATGTGTGGACATTTCTTGTGCTGTGTTATGACAAAATTAAATTAAAATTTCTATTGTCCAGAGGGATCACTGAAAGCCAAGAAGTTTCTGAAGAATGTATTCAGACTGAGGCACACAAGCCTGACAGAAGCATCCTGGATGGTTTTTGTTGTTTTTTCCCCAGAACACACTTCATAAAAATCCTCCTCTCCCTTCCTCCCTCTTCAAAGCAAGACCTGATTCCTATTTTGGCAGTTCTAGAGTGACAGTGCATTATGCCACCACAAAGATAACTAAAATCAGTGCATTCTAAGGTTTGCTTCAAGCTCAGCCTGCAGAACTGGATTTTCCTATGTATTTAATGGTGCATTAGCACCAGCTTTATCAGCTCCCCAGTTGCACTGTTTTTATGCCAAGCTGTTTTAGTCACCTACTAATCCATGTCAGCAGCAGCATGAAGTTTATATACTTTCAGTAATCAGCTATAACACTGCACGTATAATTTAAATCATAGTCTGGTAATAATTGTTCTGCTTTTCTAATGGAAACATATTTTTTTAGCAGAAACATTTTCTAATTTTTAATCTGTTTTTGTCTGCTTCGATATTTCCATTGTGAAAAAGAATTCCTGTCTTCCATGTCAAGGGAACTTGCAGACATACCTCTTAAAAGCAGGAAAGCCTGTATGCCCTGCAGGTGAACAGGGCCAGAAAAGTCCACCCTGAGGAATAAAAATCCTGTTTACTAGCAGCATTGGTTATTGATGTTTCCATTTGTTCCTTTACAAGACCTAAGGGAGGCTGGATCATTCTCAATCAAATCACCGTCTATCACAGTACTACTGCCTGCTTCCAAAAAGGGCAGTTTTGCTTCTTTGCTTTACTAATTGCACTACTCCTGGCATCTCTTTCACACCATAATGAATCAGTCCAGAGCCTGAAATCAGGAGAAAACTACCCTCTCTCCGTCAATATGGATAGTCTTCTGCCAGTTTATTTCTCATTACTGGACTCCATCACAGGGTCAGACAAACACTAGAGCTGGAACTGGAAATACACGGCTGGGGAAGCAGAAATGTTTTTTGGACACAGAAAGTCATTATGCCAGTCCAGCTCATATTTTTTTTTTTTTTGTTTCATTTTTTAAGGATTCAAGCCACTTAAGGTTTTCTATACAATTAGTTCATGGCAGGGGTGTGTGTGTGTGTGTTATTATTTTGGGAACAGACTGAAGGTAAGCCTGGGTTGATGCTCATTTCCTGCCACTTCAGCGTCAGGGCTAATTAAAAGGATTTTCAGAACCATCCACAAAAACATTTAAAAGGTTAATAGAGAAAACGTTCAAGAAATGACACTGCATTTTAAAGAACACACTTGCTTTAGGGATGAAAAAAATATTTCTACATTTCACTAGTACACTAGGATTGTATTTCGAATCTGAAATACATTTGGGACAACAGTAAAATATAAACGCACACTTGGTAATGACTTAATTGTGTCTTGGTGCAGCTACTTGCTAGAGTCCTCTTTTCGTAACACTGCATTGCTTTGCTCAAGAAAGGAAAACTGCTTTAGAAGACATTACTCCAAAATCTGTTATTTAATAGGATGGTGGTGCTCATTACTATTTTTTTTAAAAACAATTCACCACTTAACCAGGACCTATTTCAAAGTAAGCCAAAATTCTTTTATTAGTAAGTTACCTGAAAATATTTGTTGGTATGATCAAAGCCTTCTTGCAGATCTTTCAAATCCTCCTTCTGCAAATGGCTTGGCAGTGGAGTCTCTGATTTTCCTTTAATGATCTTCAGCAACTGAACAGGCATAGCTACTTTATCTAAACGAAAATGATAAATACACACCTGAAGCTACTCATCTTGTTCAAATAAAGAGTTACTAAAAGTTGCAATTTACTCAGAAGAACTTATTATTTCATAAGAATAAAGCTCAGTTATGCAAGACTAAAATTTTCAGATGGATTGACCTCATCTCTTAGTACCATGAATAGCAGAAAGAAAGTAACATTTCCTTGGCAATAAACAGCCATCCATATTTTGCAAACATTCCGAAGCACTGCAAATGGCGAAAAAGTGTTCCTTGATATACAAATGCCAAGGGTAATGCAAACAACGTGGATATTTTTTGTACAGAAATGCATATTAAAAACCAAAAAGAAAGTTTGAATGACAGGTCATGGATATAGAACATCTCTCTCTATTCAGCTGTTTCACTACAAGACAATTTGACCGCATCAAATTAAAACGTTGGTCATTTAATTTATAATGAACAAAAAAGGCTTATGTACAGATTAAAATTTTTTTGACCGATATATTGAGTAAAGAAAAAAAAAATAGAGAAAATAAAATGGGCATCTGCAAATGCTAAACACTGGAAAATTGCTAAGAAATGTATGACTTGTCTAGGGCTTGTTCTAACTGTGCTACAAGTTAATGAAATAAAGTCTTGGTAACATCACTTATAATAATGAGAATTGGGGAGAGGAAGATTAGTCTATTATAGTGAGATTACACATATGAGAAATATAAGAAAGTGATCTAGCAATAAGTAGTTATTGCTATATTTTCTCATTACATGGTCATTTCACTCTTGGGGTATCTTTGGGGTTTTGTTGTACAATTTTAAAGAAAAATGGGTATCTACAGAAAAGTCACAGCATTATTAATCTTCTGTTTTCATTAAGTTTTAATAAACTAAACAAAAAGGCTTTCTATTTTCTGAAAACCTAGCTGGCAGTATTATATCCAGACAGAGTTTTAGCAATCCAAGAAAGTGAAGAACAACGACAAAAGAAGTGTTTCCTATACCTTAGGACGGTCACAAGAACTTGGTATTCCACTAAATAAAACTTAAAGTATGTTTTCA
Source organism: Nycticryphes semicollaris (assembly GCA_013400055.1). NCBI lineage: Eukaryota > Metazoa > Chordata > Aves > Charadriiformes > Rostratulidae > Nycticryphes > Nycticryphes semicollaris. Next base: position 1,350,864 of record VXBJ01003447.1, read on the forward strand.
TTTCAGTTAGAAAGTGCTTTTTCAATGCTAGACAGACTGAAATCTTACAAAACATTCACTTAAGATGAAATGGCAATGGGAAGCCATTGCCAAATGGAAAGACCACTGGATTGTAAGCTATAAACATAGGTCAATGCATATAAGTGCAGACCCTCAGCAACATTACAGACATTCTTTTAAAAAAATACTAGGTTCTTCAGAAAATCAAGATTCCACCTTACTGCCACTCCAGTATACACAGATACCACACTTCACTTATTGGTCATGACTATTTCTGCAGTTCTGACTGACTCCATCCTTCATCCTTCCCCATTTCCCCAGAAATTCCCCAGCACTGTTATTCTTGACTAAAAGATAATACCAAAAATCCACATTCACTAATGAGATTTCTATAAAATGAAATACTTTTGTTCAAGTGTATTTCAGTCAAAATGACTATATACAGGATGAGTGGGTTTTGTTTTTCTCCTGGCTGCCAATTTACACACTTGTCTCTTGTTGCTTGCCCCAGACCACAGCTCTTAATTTGCCATATACAGAAGCAAGTCAAAAGTTGTTCATAATATACATTCATTTTAAACCTGCAATTCTTAGAGACCTTTCACTAGCAATATCAACTTTTTCGCTTAACACTGAAGAGTTAAAAAAGCAGCAATAGCAAAACAACCTCTGGTTTCTTAAGCTATTATATCCAGGCAACAAAGTATGCATTTAAAAGCAAAATACATGCTAGTGAGCCTGAGAAATACCGTGTCTCAAATAAGAAAAATATTAGTGCCTGACTTGAAGTTCTTATTTCAAACTGCAGCTTAGATTTTGAAAAGCAGTTCTCACCTATGCCAAAATACTAAGCAGCCCCAAGAACTCAGGAGACTCAGTAGCAGGAGAGTAGCAAGGCCACACTGCCGTGAATCTTTCCTGCTTACAATATATATTCCCCTACTTTACAGCCTAAGTCAACAAGCAACTTGTTTCGCTGTAACTTCCCCCCTCAGTGTGCATGAAATAGGGAGGCCTTATAACACTCAGAAGACACAGGAGGCTCCAGGAGGCACCATTACTCAAAACCCCATGCAGTTTGCACAACAGATATAGCTTCCCAAATAGCAAGGAATTAATTTAAGAACTTGACTGCTAAGAAGAGACAACTCAAAAAGGTTATTACCTGGGATACAAGCAGAAATTATATAGGGGCACGTAACTGGACAAGAATTAGTTACAGTTTACAAGTGACCAATGTTCACCTCAGTGATGATCTGTGTACAACGTTAACCTGTCCCAACTGCGAAGCATTGACTTACACTTCACACAAACAAATGACAAATTGAAGCCTAATTACTTAAACTTTTGAGTCTTTCTCCTCATAGAGAATTTTACTCTGCTGAAAGGAACCCAGGAGATACAAATAATGAAGTTTAACCACCTGGCCTGGACAGCATGGCAGAGAGCTTCAACACATCACAAAATGGTAACAAAATCTGATTCTTTTACTGGGACAAAACTGAAGTATTATCAAATGTCAGTTACCTGATCTGAAGCACAAATCTCTAACAGGGATCTCAATACCCTTCTGCTTCAAAACACCTGATGGCCAAAGAGCTAGAAAGACATAGTAACTTCTACAAAACTCACCAGTAATGGTACTAACCAATTCTGGTTTCAGTGCTGGGGCAGGGAAGAAACAGCACATTAATCAAGAGTCAATCAACAGCTGTTTGACATTTTTCTGTCCTGTTGTAACCTCGCTAATGAGCTGTAGGAAGCACTAGACAAGAATTCTACCTTCTCACTGTCTGTGCTCTTGTGGTGGCTTGACCCTGACCAGCCCATAAGCAGCCACTTGCTCGTGTTCCCCCACAAACCCAAAACACTGCTATGAAAACAGTTAATTCCCTCCCAAACACATGTAGTGTATAACTCTAAAACTGAATACCAGTAGCACATAGTGACACCCCATGGAAAGGACGTGTTCTGGAGTAATGCATGAAGAACTACACCCACGGGAAGAACCCACGCTGGAGAAGTTCATGAAGGACTGTCTCTCATGGGTGGCATCGCATGCTGGAGCACCAGAAGACCATAAGGAAGGAATGGCAGAGATGAAGCATTATGAACTGACCACAACCCCCATTCTATGTCCCCCTGTGCTGCTCAGGAGAGGAGGCAGAGAAATCAGGACTGAAGCTGAGCATAGGAAGAAGGGAGAGATAGGTGAAAGGTGGTTTTAGGTTTGTTCCGATTTCTCATTATCCTACTCTGATTTGATCAGCAATTAATTAATTTCCCCAAGTTTGAGTCTCTTTTGCCTGTGATGGTGATCAATGAATGCCCTGTCCCTATCTCGACCCATGAGATTTTAGTAGTATTTTCCCTCCCTGACCTGTTACAAAGCTTTTCAGTTGAAAGTACCTACTTCATGCTATATTCTAGCAAGCTGGGAAGCTAATCTATTCCATCTAGAAACAGTCAACTTCAAAGTCAATCAGCAATATTGATCTTCATCCAGCACCACTATAACGAGCTAGGGAGATGTACAACATAATGGATTAACACTTTTTCTATATTTCTCTCTGTTACGGCACTTGAGCAATTAATTAGACTTTTCTGTGGGATTTGTTACCCCCCCCAAAGATGTCTAACAGCAAGATGTTGTTTATTCCAATTAAAATACCATTGTTAAAACAAAACAAAGAAAGGATTTGAGGTTTAAAAACTCCTATCTCTCTGATACGTACCCTCAAATTCTGCAATTCCCTTGCTTTCATTTAAAAAGAGGCTTTGCCATTTCTTTCAATGAGACAAATATTCTACCTCTGCCTTCAAGGTCACAAAGGAAAATTTCTAAACGGGAATCATATGTAAGCTGATACAGTGGGACCTGCCTATATTATTTACTTATTGTATGTTCCTACAATTTCAAACATTTATATAAATACTATTCAAGTAGAAAACAAGTTGTGGGGTTGGTTTTTTTCAGATCTTAAACTTCTGTACATGTAGAACTAAGGTTGTGTATTTTAACTGCTACCAACCACTGAAGCTCCCAGATTCTTTGTCTCTGCACTAAAAAATTGCAGACGTAAGTATAAAGCTCGAAGAGCTAAAAAAGTAAATTTTCAAAAATAAACTGATACAGCACTGGCTTCCCAAATCTAGATGAAAGTATCTTTAGTGCCACCCAACTAAGTGAAAATAACTGTCAAGTATCTTTGTAGTTCTCAAAAAGCTGAATGCATAACATTGCCAGCAATCATCCCAACTTGAGTCTGCAGCTCCAGAAGTTGGTAAGTGGCACAAACAGAGCTAGTCATAAAGATGTGTGTTTAAAAAAAAAAAAAAAACAAACTGCAAGAAAGGCAGACAGCATCGTAAACCAGTCCTGGAACAGGTCGTGCAACACACAGTAAAGGAGACGGTGACCTACAAACATGGTTTGCCTTCTAATAGCTGAAAGTGACAAAAATATGGAGAGAGCACAACCAAAAAAAAAAAAACCTTAGTAACTTTAACAAGCAAAGAATTACGTGAAAGAACGTACACTGTATGAAAAATCAGAAATAACACCTTGAAAAAGTGATATATAACACTTGCTTAAGCAAGTGGAACGTAACACTGAGGATGGCTATGGGCTGAACTTTTATGTGCTGCTCTGTCTTATCCTTGATTTTCTACCTACTAATTTTCTAGACCTAAAATTTCCAACAGTGGAACAATCTACTTCAATCCACTAATTCTGTCTTAACTGCATGTGGAATATTAATGTGTATTCCAAAAGCATAAAACCTACCATAAATCATAATGCACCAGAAAACAATTGCCATGTAGAAATGACTTTGAGCAGGGTAATTGTTCAACAGAAATTAGCAGTAATTTTAGAATATTTTTTTCCTTCTGCAGTGAGGACATTATTCCATCAAAATACTGCAGTCACAGAATGCCTCTATCTCCAAGTCCAGAAGCAGGAGAAAAATTCTTATAATAAAACTGAGGGAGGGACTTCACCTCATCCTTCTCACTAGCAGCTTGAGGGTTTTAATGCCCACAGACCTGAATTAGGCAGCTAGGTATGAGCTGGGGTGTATGCACAAGAAACAAGCAAAGCTTTCAGGCTCACAGTCTTTTCATCAGTTCACACAGAAAGCAAAATGATTAGCATTTCCTTTTAGGTGCAGCACAACCCAGATACAAGCTCTGAGGGCCTTGTAACCTCAGTGTTCAGGACAAAGTATACACCCAAAGGCTTATGCATTTACAGTCAGACACTGGCTCTGCAAGAGGTTTAAAGACTGCAATTTTTGAGCTTTGCACTGCAAAATTGTGTGGTAGGAAAAACCTGACCATTTAAGTTTTTCTGTGAAAGCTTTACGCCTTCTTTCTCTAGGCTTTTAAAACTTTCATTACAATTGAAAGATATAAATCTTAAATTATGTGTGGAAAAAGACCAGAATTTAAGCTCTCAGATAAGTTACATCACCCTTCAATGTACACTGAAAATCATTAAGAAACCACAAGCTGCAGTTACAAGTGAAGTTAAAACCACACAGCCACAAAAAATACAGAACTGTTGGCATGAACACCAGTGCAACGTGACTGAAAGACAGGAATAAAAGAAAGCCACAGAGGAAAGGCAAGTTTGTTCTTATCACCAAGACAATTCATCATTGATTCTCCCCTTCCTCCATTCTTCTCTAAACAATATGAAATAGCCAAATATGTATGGCAATTAATGTGGTAAAGCAGCACAAAGTTTATAAAAGATTTCAGTACAAAAAGCTGTAGGTTGCAAAATCAGTATATAAAAATATTCTCATACATTGTCAATGCTAAACTAAAGGTACCAACATGGCTTCTAATAATCTAAAGTCCCAGGGAACATTCTAGCAGTGCATAACATCTTATTAACCATGACAGGCAGATCAAGTTGACCTCCTGACAGAACCGGGAATAACTCCGTGCATATTCTGAACATGCAAGTCACTGAGTTCTTTTGAAGAAGAAGAATCTCTAGGATTCAGTGAAGATCAACTGAACTTTCACAGATGGTAACAAGTCAGACGAAAACTCATTTCACTTGTAATGGAATGATGTCTCATAGACCTCATACGTCTGAGGACATGAGGAACAAGTAATAATCACAGTCAGAGTTGAGGTCTTGTTTGGTTTTTTTTTTTTTTATCTCCCAGAACAAAAGAAACAAGTATTTTCTGGAAAAGGACAGAGATCATAGAACAAGGCTTTTCCCCATTGCCTTTATTTGATAAGTCCATCATATTTGTCTTCCATGTTTAGTTGTCTAAACTATTACAATTCATTTCCTTCAGTAAAAATTCAATACATACTTAAAAGAAAAAAAAAATAATCAAACTGGGCCCCTAATAGCACCTTAAATTATAAGAAGACAAGCTTTACCACTTATTTCATACCACCAAAAATTCAGAATATAAATATTATAGATGATACAACTCCACTCTAAAATCTTGCAAGCACTTAATCCTGAAAAAAAAACACAACCAAACCAAGACTGAAAAACAAGCATATTTTCCATCTTGACTCCAGAATTAACTTCATGGAGGAGAATTCAAAGTTGGATCTGCTCTGCTCTTACAGTTTTCATCACAGTACATCAATCCAGTGCACAGGATAGCAAGTAATCAACACATCTTTGCGTGGATTACTCAGATTCACCCAACATCTGTGCTTCTGCTCAAGCCATAGATACACACTACTGGCTTGTGATTCTAGCTGTCGCTACGACAGATGGACTATCCCTCTTGTAGCTCACTCTACAACACAACCTTTCTTCAATTACTAACGAGAGATTAGCTTTGGAGCAGAAAAGGAATGAAAATGCAAGCTGTGAGAACTAAACTGGAAAGATTACTCCCTCTTTTACAACCAAGAAATACTTTAGGAATACATGAAAATCATACAAAGGGAATTAAGGTCACTGGGAAAAGGAAGCCGTAGCAGTCAGGGGCATAAGAAGATTCCTTATCTATCAAAGTAGATGATACTTGCAGAGAGACATATATACTCATTCTCCAAATCGGAGAATAAAACACATGACTGGGCAGACCTCTGGAGAAAACCTTCTAAAAGTTTCATGAAGAGTGAAGAGTCAAGAGCATCAGCATCTTATTGATGTACTCAGTCAAAATGGTAGATTCCTGATGCCCCTGTAAACACAAATAGTAGTCAGTATTTGGGCTAACTGCAAAAGTTAAGGCGATTATTAAGTAGGTAATGCCTCACTTTAAATGTGTGCACATAGGTACGCATAGACATATACTATATAGTTTCTATGAAATTTTTGCATAAAAAGGAACATTTACACCGTTGAACAAAGCAGACTGGGCAGAACTACCATAAACTCAACCTGCAAACAATCTCAAGAGAAAACTTTTGTCAATCAAGAGGACCATTCATGAAGAACAAAGTCCGTAGATTAGAATTTCTGTAACTAATGTTGTAACTTGTGATTTCCTGGAGAATTCTCAGGATGAGAAAAAAGCATGCCAGCTAACTGCAACAGAAGGAAAAAGCAAGTCAGCAGTGTGACATATCTTACTTTCTTAGTTGCAAGGCTTCATCTTGCTGTTGCTACAGATCTTCAGGCACTTATTTTCTGGAAATAAGTCTTAAGCCATTCCTACTCTTAATAACATGGTTGCTACTTACTTTCATGAGAATACAACTAGAACTCTCAAAAAATACCCCAAACAAAATATCCTTTAATTTCAGATTAAAAATTTACTAACCAGATATTGTGCAAAAGAGGTCATAATCAAATGTGACCTCATGAAAATGGATTCTTACACTGCCATTTATCTCAACGATACTCCAGCTGTAGAAGAGGCCACCCACTGCAAAACACACCTCAGCAAGAGCGGACTAGAAAGCAGATCCCTTCGGGATACAAATGGCGATCACTTCAAAGGGTCAAAAGAGTCAATCCAGCAATCACAAATAGTTCTTTAAAACCAAGAGCCTAGGTGTATTAGCACTGGAGAATTAAGAGCAAATATTTGCTTTTAGTACAGTCAGTGTCTAAAAAGGAAGGGGGAAAAGGGGGAAAAATGGGGGAAAAAGGGGAAAAGGGGAGGGGGAGGGAAGAAGAGAAAAAAAAGAGAAGGAGGGAAAAGGACTGTGTCTGTGAAAACGGGAGCATAACAGAGACCATGTGCAGGGTACCTCAAGGAGGGAAAGTAACTGTAGGTCTCACAGCGGAAAGCAAAGCCTAGCAAAGCGCCAGGGCAGCACAAGGCAACGGCATGAGCTCTGCCCCGCCGGGTGGTCGGGGCAACAGCCAGGTCGCGGTGGCGGGGTCTCTGACCTACAACAGACCTCCCCTCCCACAGCCAGCCCTCCCGCCCGCTCCCCTCGGCCCCGGCAGAGCACCCCGCCACGCCTTGCTCCCACAAAACAGCCAGTGTGGCGGAGGAGAGCCAGCCGATACCTGCCTCCGAACGCCACCGACCCCACTTCCGCCCGCACCGAGCATGCCCGGGCAGCCCCCGCATGCGCACCGACGGTGACGAAAGCCAGGGGGTGGAGCGAGCGAGCGTGCGCTGTGGGGAGGCGGGAAGGCGCTGCACTCAGCGTCTGGGCGGGCGGGGGTAGATAGAGGCGGGAAGAGGCGGAGCTGACGGAGAGGGCGGTGGCAGGAGAGGGAAAGACGAGGGAAGTGAAGTGTCTCTTCGGCGGGACCTGCGGGCCTGGTGCTGTGCCCCGCAGTGGGGTGGCGTGGCCTGCCCTGCCCTGCCAGCAGTTATGTCGGTGTGGGTCCGCTGTGTTGGCTTTCACCCACCCTGCTCTGTTATCACCTAGAGAGTGATATCACCTGTAGAGGGATAAAAAACACGGGGAAGAAAGCTGCTCCTTTTTGGTGGTTAAATAGCAGGAGGCATCGGGTTTGAAAAGCAGCGTTTGTTGTTGTCAGAGACACAGGGTTCCTCAGGCTGGCTGGTGTTTGAGTGCTGCAGGTTGGCACATGTCGAGATCCCAGTTGTGTGGCTTGCCAATTTGCAATTACAGCATACATGGATCAACACTGCGTCAGCAACGTTTCTTTAGAGGCTCTGGCTTTCTCTCTCCTGTGCCTCAGAGATAAGTCTTCTGCCAGCCTGCACTTGCTCTCTCCCCCTTTTCTTCTCTGCCGTCCTGGATATCAGGGACAGCTTTCCTTTTCTTGTTTCTCATCACTTAACGACTCCAAAAAAAGTCCCACTAGAAACCGTTTTCCCCTTTCTTTAATTCTTTTACTTTGCAGCCCTCCCTTTATTTTGGAACTGTTGTAGTTAAGTCTCTGAAATGTTTTAGTTACACTTTGAATTTCAATTCAATTGAAAAATTGGAACTTAAATCCATCCATGCTTAGGTAGTCTGTGGAGAGGAACTCACTGACATTTATGTTTTGTAGTAATTTTCATCGTTGACAGCCATTTCTGGAATGGGTTTCTTTTGATCATCACTGTTTTCAACACATTAAAATTACCTTCCATTGGACATTAATGTAGCATGCCTTTTTATAAGCAAAAAAGACCTTGTTATAGGGGCATGATAAAATTAGCCCTCAGTCAGAGATAAAGATGGGGCTGTGACTTTGAGCACAACTAGGTAACTGGAGGACTAATGATCTGGCCATTTGAAGAGCCAGCTACAGCAGAGTAGGTGACAGACTGAGAAGATGAGTGTCACTTGCCCATGTCCTTTGTTTCTGTCAAAAAGTTGGGAGAAATCAACTGTAGTTTCAGAATATTGAGTTCTGTCAGTGAACAATTCTGGTGGAATACTGTAAGTCCTCTCTTAAGACCTCTATTTTTAAATCTACACTGTGACAACAGCAGCTTTGATCACAATTAAAAATTTATTGGCAAAAGTAAGTTGATAAAGCAGTGAATGATACAATCAGGAATGAAACATTTTTAGAGCCTCTTTTTAATGAGTCAGAAACACTGGAAAATTGAAAGTGCAAAGTGAGGGAATTCTGCTTTAACCCACTGATACACTCCTCTTTTCTGTTCTGTTTCTTTTTTTCATGTCTGTAAAGGCTCTGCTTAGCAATTGTAATTATGTTGAAATGAAATCATGGAAAGCTTATGCATTATAGATGAACTAAATTAAAATCATTTGGAAACGCCAAGTTGCACTCCTGAGTAATTTAAATGGTTACTTGATCTTCTCATCTTACTTCTCTCATCTTTTGCTGCTTCTGTTACCAGCTACCTTTTCTAAATTTACTATTACATTCTTTTATAAAGTCAACTCAAATCTAGATGAATTTGAGTTTTGTATGTGCTGTCATGTGTATCAAAAGCAAAAACTGAAGGAGAAGCTGTATATAGGCAGAATTTTGATAAAAAAGATAGATCCCAGTTTTATGTGTCAACAGAACAGTTGTTGGGTCTGTCATCAAGTTTAGCCTGAAACATGATTTTCTTTAAATTGTAATACTGCTTTTTTAATGATGGTCATCTTCCTCTTCAGTTATTAATTTCTCTTCAAACAATTATTCAGTTTCTGCCAGTAGAATATTACAGTCAGTATGAGAAGCTAGATAAACAGTATTTTGAATTATATTACATAAAAGGTGACATTTATCATTCCAGTAAGTATATACTGTATGGTCTTGTTTTTTGAGCCCCATTTGAAAATACCAGGCAAGATTTCCAACTGTGTTTTGAAAAACACTCGTTGCAATAGCAGTCAAGGCTATAAGCAATATTAAAAGTTCCATATGTTTGGCCTTATTTGCCTCCAATGTCTTAGTGAACAATAGCAAGAGAATAATCATATAGGAATAGACTCTATCCGTTAGCAGCTGCCTGGTTCAGCAAGAGACATTTCATAGGCTGCTGATATGATGTTAAATGTGAAGTACATACTCGGATAATAATGCAGCTCTCAAAAAGAAGCAGCTTTCATTTCATTTGACAGCTATTGTAAAACTCTTTCCAAATACCCCACAGCTGAAGGCAGCCCTTTTCTACTCCTTTAATTTCGCTTTGATGACAGGACTTGAATTTTTAGTAGACTTTTATGGATACAGGGCAAGTTCAGTCAGTTATGGGGCAGAGATCATTTGCAATACGTCTGAAATGATGTGTTGCTTGTTAGAGTTGATAGGCTAATAGAAGTTAAAAATCCAGATTTATTAAAATTACATTGAAATGATTACAGTATAAATGTTTAATAATTTCTAGATGATTTCCAAGAATGCATTTTGGCTAATTGCATCTTTATCAACATAGTTTGCGTGCAATGAATCAATAAGAAACCTTGATTACAGCGTGCTTCATGCTACCAAGTGCTGTGCCTAAATTATTCCATCCTGTAAAGGACAGTCACGTCCATAAGATTTTGTTACCACTCCTGACAATCCTGAAATGCAGAGGCTAGGATTAGAGTATTTTGAAATAAATATATATAAATTGTCAGAATAAGTAATTCTTCGTTACTTGTATTATATTAGCGTTCTATGTAACTGAAGCTCACTTACATGGATATAGCTTATGTGGGTGTAAAAATAAATAGAACATACATTTAGTAGGGATTTAATGGGTACATTATGGCAATTTAAGAAGCAAGATTTGCAGAGGAGGATAAACCTTTTATTAGACAAAAGTGCATAGGTTATAGATTGTACAAGTTATACGATAACAGTGAAACACTTTCACAGACTACTGCTGGTCTCAACAGCTCACTCACTGAGCAGATTTGTGGCTGACCAGGAGAAGCCAGCTTTAAATAAATCAATCAATAAATAAATTAAATAATGGAGCGGTTGGTGAAGAAGAACTCTTTCTGAGCAGCTGAAGATTTTCTCCTATATTTAGGGGATAAGGAAAAGAAATGGGAGAGGATCCAGGGAAAAGGAGAAGACTGAATGTAGGCAGGGGTGTGAAAAAGGACACCACTGTTGTGATTCAGGAGACATCTCTGCTGGTGGCAATTCTGTGGTTCAGCAACTGTAAAGTACATCTGAAGATTTCCCAAGCTTTCTTGTAAAAGAAGGTGATGTATGATGTGTGAAGTCTTTCACAAAGGAATAGTTCTTGTGCCTACTGACTACTTCAAAACTTGTTTTGAGCATTGATAAGACAGATGTGAGTAAAGAGTTCTTGCAATCAGTGTAAATTTTGGAAGTTGACCCAAAGCTGTTTGAAATCAATGTTAGTCTTTCCATTGGTTTCAAGGGTTTCCTATTTATCAAATAATCACGGATACTGTAGATTAGATTTTTGATTGCCAGTATTAAGTCTGTTTATTTGTTTAAAATGAGACATTTTTCTTTTCTAAACTTAATACAGTCATTAAATATTCTTGCTTTGTGATTATGTTCTTGGCTAAATTGCTTAACAATAGGATTTTTTTTTTTTTCTAATACCCTACAGAGTAGGCAGCTACCCTAAAGCCTTCTGCAGAAATGAACAATAATGGATATTTGTTATCTTTTTGAGTAGTAGTTTTTCTATATTTTAAATGAAATGCTCCCTAGCCCTAAGAATCTTGAACTCTCATTCTTTATTCTAAAACCTCAGCTGACTAGCTATAGAAGTTTGTGCTTCTTGCACTGGTGCGTATAAGCTTATAGAGGCTAAGAAGACTACTGCACAAATAAATCTAATTTATATAATTTCCCAAGGAGCTGATGTGTTAGTGTGAAACATATCCTGGGAATAAGATAATGAAAAGACAACCCCACACTTCAGAAGCACTGGATATTTTTTGTTGCAAACGCAGGAAGATCTGAAGGTATTTCTGCAAGAAAAGTACAACATTCATAGGTACAAGGTAATTAAAAGCAAAATGGCATCACTGAGGTGTTTAATATTTTAAGTGCTTGTACTTAATGTCACAGCATTTGTTTACATGTCCATTCGTTACATGTGAATTTCGGTAAGTGCTTCAGTTGTAGATAACAGCAGACAGGAACCTAGGCATATTTTTTCAAGGAAGTCATTAACCGAGCTTATTAAAGGGTGCAATTGTGTGAGCACAGATAAACAGAACTATTTCTGTAAGAGCTATTTAAGTATTACTTGCAAAATAGTAAAGTGTTTCTTGCTCTGTGATTTTCATTAACTGAAGCCATTGCTTCTCTGTGATGTACACTAAAACCTGAGGGGTTTTTTTTTCTGATTTTTTAAAAAGAATTCCTTGTGAACCAGTTTCTTTGGAAAATTCAAGTTGTTCAGTTTCAGTCTAACTATGGTTATTATCGCAGGTGCAATTGCCTCCCTTGTGGAAATCTACAGATGTCATCCTGAACTGGATTCCTTTCATTTGTAACAATGTGAGGGCAAACAAAAAAGCCAGTCTCCACCCTGCTAGAATTAGTCAAAATACACTGAGATAACTGGAAGTGGATTTAATATACAATGTGGTGAGATGCTTACTTTGAAACCAAGAAATACAACAGGAAGCACGAGGAGACCTGAGAAGAGGTGTTACCAGGAAGCCTATTCCTATTAAATTGCTTGGCTTTCACTGGTGTGATAATGGTGCCAGTTTGCTAGACACCATTGCATTCTCCAGCCTGGAGAAAACTTCAATACATAAAATTAATTGTAATTTAAGAAAAGTCACACTTTTTGGTATATATCAAATAACCTAAAAGCACAAGATGCGCTTTCAAGTTTTTCTTGAAAAATCTTTAGCTCTTAGGGCTCAATTCTGATAATTCCATCTTCATGGGCTGTAGTGGGATTATTCACAATGTGTTTCTCTATGTTTTTCTCCTGTTTTTAAAATTTTATTCTTGCTTTGGCTTTGCATCAATGTATTTTTTAATTATATATTTCTTTTCTCTTTCAGTAAGATGAAAGTAGAGGGAAAATTAAATTAAAAGTAAGTAAATAAAGGAACGAAAAGACCTGTGGCTTGAATAATGGTATTTTATCACTAGTCATGTTCACCTCCTATCCTTCTGTTTTCTGAAAGGTCCTTAATTCAGGTTTTAACTCAAAGAGTCTTACGTGATTTTGGGTACTCTGCAGCTAAAGCATTGGGCGTCTAGTGCTCTTAACCTCTTTAGCTTCAGTGTTCTATGAAAAGCTGAACAGAAGTTGTTCCACCATGAGGGACAGACCACCTTATTTTAAATTTTTTATAACTTTGAAGATATTTGTCTTTAATCTTCCAAACATTTTCATCTGTTTATTTTCTTATGCTGGATGATTACTACTTGAAGCTTCTGTATTACAGAAAGACAGAATTTTCCAAAACATGGTAAACAAACCAAAATATTCAAATAGAGGTGAAATACACCATTTGTTTTTTTGACCATGACTGAAATGAAAAAGTGTCCCTCAGCAACTGAATAAGGGGGAAGGAAGCAGAAGAAAGACTTGTGACCTCTGTGATATTAATCTGATATAACAGTTTAGTGATGATTTTGCACTCGTCTTTGCTTTTAGAGTTTTGCTTAATTTGAGGGTCCTTGTGATTTCATTCATCACTGGCCACGTTTTCCTGGGTGCACCTGTGCGGTACTCGATGTCTCACATTCTTGTGGATTTCAATGGAACTTAAAGCCATATGGAATTTTGCAGGAATAAGGATTCTTCAGCTGTGTTAAGACCTTATTTAACAGACTACTGAGCTCTTGAGAGGTATTGCATGAGCTCAATGTCCAGAAAATTGTCAGAACAGACCTCCAGAATTATGAGAATATGCTGGCAACCTTGACAATGGAGTAGTTGCCTTGGTCTCTAAAATACATCACACATGGGAAGCGTGGTAATGTGAAGAAAGACTCTCAAATAATATCAGATACTGAAGATGTCGATTGCTTGTTGTACTACAAAAGCATTTTGTCAAATTGAAGAAAATGGTTGTGAAAAATAAGATGCAGTCAACAGGGACAAGCAAAAGATACTGCACTTAAGCAAAAATTGTCAACTGCGTAAATGCAGGAGGGTAAACAACAGGCTAAGTGGTAGTTCTTTAGAGAAAAAAGGATTGAATCTCAAGCCGATTATGAGTCAGCCATGTCATTCTGTTCTGAAAAAGAACAAATGAAATAAGTAACCTGTAAAATACCTAAAATAGCCTTTCTGTTCAAGACCTCTGGTACACTGAAGTAATGTGTTCAGTTTCTGTCATAAAAATTCAAGAAAAACATAGGTCAGTTGGAGAGGTTCTGAAGGACATCAGCAGGAGTGATGACAGGCTTAGGAAACATGACTTCCAAAGATGGATGGAAAGACCTGGGTTATTTAACCTAATGTCAAGAGTATGGTTTTCTCATGTGGAGACATGAGATATATAAAAAATAGAAACAAAGAAGAAATAATTATTTCTATGTGTCAGTGGTACGTGGGAGAAGAAGTAGCGGTCTTAAGTTCCAAAATGAATTATTCATGTTAGACAATAGGGCAGGCTTTCTCACCAAAAAAAAAAAAAAAAACCAACCCAAAAATAAATGTTGAGACGTGGAATAATTTTCCTGAAATCCAAATAATGAATGGATTTTTGGGGGCCAGGTTAATAAAATATTTAGTTTAACTAGCTGATCTGTCTCAGAGTAGATGAATGGATAAGGTACATTCTGAAGGTCATTTCAACCATATTCTGTAAGATTTTATATAAAACTTTCACTTACTTTAAATTTATTCAGTTTTTAAAGCTCTGTTTTCCTGTTAGATGGCATTATTCCACGCTGTTTACGTGAACTCAAAGCAATTGCTAGCCAAGAATGGAAATGTGGTCATACGCAGACTGTGAAATGAATATTTACAATTTGTTGGGTTTTTGTGGTTTAGTATTTGTGCATTGTATTTGATTGGATGTGGCTAATAAGTGCTTAAAAGCTATCATTTAGTTTTACTTTACACAATCTTGCATGATTGTTCATTGCCACATTTTCATGCCACATTAGTTCTTCGTTTTTTTTTGTGTATTGGCGGTGTCATTCTGTTTTGTGGTTTGTGTGGCATTGGTTTAATTGTTGTCTTTTAGATAACTCATAAAAATCTAAGAATTGTTAAGTAGTTTCGAAAATAAATCTTTAATTTTGTTTGATAATTTGATTAGTAGCAAAAAGTAATCAACATTGTAAACAGCATTTGCTGATATATCATAATTACATATGTGTTCAACTGAATTGACTAAAGCTAGGTGCTCAACCACGCATCTAATTATTTTGAAAAAAGTTGCAGTTGGATGCTGCATTTGCACTGAATATAGACAAGAGTTCCTGATACTGATTTCTGCATCTTTTAGAAAGCAGTCAAGCATGAAGGAGCATAATAGTACACCAAATTTGGAACTTGCAACTCTTGCTAATAGAAATAGTCTTTGCTTAGAAAAGGCCAGTTTATTGGCATATGTATATTAATTTTGATGTTATTTATAGCTGTAGAGAGGAGGTTCAAGGTGGCATTTCCTAAGAAAAAAGGCCATTTTTCCAAGAAGACACATTACAAAAAGTCATGTAGATCATGTTTGTCTCAGCCTTGGTGAGTATGAGTATTTCTTTACTAGTTTCATCTCAATCTTTTTTGTGATTCTGTTCACAGGACAACATTACAATTGATCAAACACCACGTATCTGAATATGTCATCTCAAAGGTGAACTTATGTCTGAAGTGTTTACAACAGTGAGGATTGCAGGAGTTTTAGCTTATCCATGGCTTAGACAGGTAGATTCTGCTAAACAAGGTCCATTTCTTTTTAAGAGTAGGGACTACTGAAGAGGTCAGCAACATTATTAAAAAGATAATTACCAAAAAATTCCATGGTGGCTTGGTCCCTGGCTGGCAGCCAAGCACCCACCCAGTGGGTCTCTCTCTGGAATTTTCTGTCCTTTCTTAAGTACATTTTCACAGAGGCAACACTGATTTAACTGATAAACTCAGCTTTGGCCTGCAATGGGTCCAGAGCCATCTGGAATTGACCCCTGCAAATCCTAAAACCTTGCCATGCCAGCAGAGAAACTTTTATCCACATTGCTTTATCAGACAGAAAATCCATATTCCATCATCACTTTTTAAGAATGGATTAGAATCATCAGAAAGTTGAAGTTCTGTATGCTCTTACCAGATTTTGTCATTCCTGTCTTCTCAGCTGGCCTCACATGTTTTAGCTTAAACAAATAATATAAAAAATGTGTATTTTATAGCTATTAATCTGACTTAGGTGATATTCAACAGATATTGCTATGCATTGGCAAAGCTACTTTATCGTTTGTATTGACATCTGACTCTACATTTCCCTCAGGGTGGCCATATTTTATTCTTCTTTATTGGGTGTGTTGCTGTAGCAAGTAGGAGCTTTATCAGGAACACCACCTTGTCCTGAAGAGAACTGCAGCTGACGGAAAGTGCTTTACAACAGTAGAAGACAAGAGAAGGCCAGAGAGGTAGTAAGGTCAGCCTGATGAGAGGTAGTTTTAGCACAGCAGCAAATTAAGCGTTGCCAGGGTCTGTAGTACAATTTCTTAGTGAGTCATCTGTCCATTTTCCTGTTGGTTTGATAGAAGCCATTCTCTGCGTGTGAGATAAAGTTAAGAGGGAAAAACAGCCAGAAGGCATGAACTGTGGTGGACAAGATTTTAAAAAAAAAAAAAGGATCATAATGAACAGTGTAGGTCATTACCTTCACTGGAGAAAGATCCAATAAGGGGATTCAAATATCCCACAGCTAGGGTATTTGGCTAAATGATAGTAGAAATCACAAAGAAAGATAATTTAAAAAGAAAAAAAAAAAAGAAAGGACTGCAGTAGTGATTAAAGTTAATTACTTTAAACATCTCCTAAACTCTGAAAATGCCATCATTATCTATTAACTCTTCCTCTCTTCTCATCTACCCTTCTTTATAGTCGTTTGATGAAACTCTTGGGATCGGAAGAAGAAAACAAGAAGATGAGCGTTTCTGTACTGTGTGGGTCAGTGCCTCCAGCCTGTGGAGAGGCCTTTCTACAGTTTTCTTAGGACAGTGGTACTGCAGTTTGGCACATCTCACAAGTGGGAAGATGCAGAGATGACAATCATGGAGTTCATGAGCAAGATAATAGTAAGACATTGATTAACTGGTAGTCTGTTTCCTACCATAATCTCACTCTAAAGTTAATAATCACTGAAATATAGAGTGATTTCCGACATGATGTGCTTGCAAAACAAAGTATCGCATGTTCAGAATAATAAAAGTCTTCCTCTCTTATACAGGTGTCAGGAATCAGATTGTTATGGAAGCGTTTATCAGGTGAAACTTTCATCAGTCACGCCTCAAACGATAATATCCGACAGAGCACAGCTTTTACTGTGTCAACAGGTGTTGCATGTAACCGTCTGAGAGTTGATGTGGATTCTGTATGGAGTGACATTCCAGAAATTGGTAGATATTTACGGAAAGTGATGAACAATCCTTATATGAATCGTTTAACTGTCCTAAAGGTATCTACATAAAAAACAGAGAAAGAAAATCTTCTTAACGTGAAGAACTGAAATGGAAAACAAGATAGAAAAAAAAAAAAAAGGAAGGCTATAAACCAAATAAAAAGATATATTTAACATTTTACTCTCTGTCTAGAGATCTATAACTTACTGGAAATCTATACCATCTCCCTTAGGGCATAAATTAGGATGATTGCAAACTCCAGGAAAGGGGAGACTAACAATTGGGTCTTAGATTTATTGATAATTAAGGAGCAGCATCCCTACAGTAGACGTTAAAATTTTATAAGGCTCTTATAAAAGCCAAAGGATGTCAGCTACTGGTGGGTTTTGTGAAACATCAGAGCTTATCAGGTGAGGCTATGAGTCTGACATAATACTTTTCCTTTAACTCAATGCAGTAATAATTATACTTTTTTTAAATACTGCTGAAAGTTGTTCACTATTTTCCACAAAAAAAAAAAAAAAAAAGAGAAATGTCCTTAGAAAGTAAGAATCAGTAACTGCTGCTGGCTGTTCTAACTGTAAGAACAGGAAAACTTCTGGAAAAATAAGATCTTGGACTCTCACTGGGGATGCCTGGCTGACTCCAGACTCTGTGGTATGGATCATCTTTGCAATGAGACTCCGTATGTTGTTCTGTTGGTCCCCCTCTAGGCCCACACTTCTGGGTTCAGTTCAGTTTGTCCTCCCTGAGATGGTTGGTTGCCCTCTGAGGTGCTTTGGCCCCTTCAGTTTGCTCAGTACAGGTATTATATATCTATATAAGTAATCTTTCATAAGTATATGAACATGAATGTTATATTGTTGATGGTGAGTTTACGTCGCTAATGGTATTTCTAGTAACCAGTAATAGTATACACATACTTGGTTGTTGCTATGCTATTGATTGTTGCTCTTACTGATTGTTACTATTATTGATTGGTCCCATGTCATTGATTGCTACTGTATTACTGATTGCTGATAATGATTTTAATAGCTTTATATATATATATATATTTTCTTTATTAATCATACATGTACTGATAGTGGTGATTTTTGTGGTACTTGTGGTAATCTGTAATATAATAAAGAAATTTAGAGGACAAAGCCTCCATGTCCTTGTCCACTTTGGAGTCCTAAGGATCCAGAATCACAATCTTTACACACTCACAGACTGGGTAACCCTTTAGGTTCTGGCAGATGACTGGCTTGGAGGATGAAAGGGGAACAGTTCATCTCATCTTGGTAAGGCTATTGACTCTGTTTCTTGTAACACCTTGTCTCTGAGGACAAGCTGATTAAGTACAGGCTAGAGAAGTGGATAGTGACGTAGGCTAAAGACTGGCTGAAGAGCTGAGCTCAAGGGTTGCAATCATCAGGGGACAAAGTCCTGCTGGAGGACAGTTGCTAGTGGTGTGCCCCAGGAGTTGATACTGAGGCCTGGACAACAAGACAGAGTTGCACCCTCAGTGAATTTGAATATGATGTAAAACTGGGACGAGCAGCTGATGGTTGTGCTGCTTACCTGTGATCTCGGAAGGACTCTGTGGAAGAGCTTGGCTCTCACCATTGCCTACGAAAGGAGGAACCTGCGTAGTTTAATCTCTTGTGCCTGAAATTACACTTGGTGAATATGTACCTACCTTATAAGCAGCCAGCTTGCAAAGCCCTAGCACACAAAGTTGATCTCAGAAGAAGGCTGTTTTCTGTCATATGACAACTTGTTCTCCAGAAGTGGCACACAGAGCTGAAATGACATGAGCTTCCTGACCACTGTCACCGTTTCACTCCTGAGTAGCACTAGCCGGTGCTTGTCCAACCAGTGTCCTGACAGCTTGTCAAAAGGCTCCTTGGAAATAGCTTTCACATGATTTACCGCATCAAACCATCTGTCTTTACATTTCAGTTCAGGCTTGACAAATTTGTCAGTTTCTCCAATCTTTTCACAGTTCATAAAGTCAACATTTCCGTGAAGCAACCAATTCTGAGAGACCTGCAAGGAAACCCCTGGTGATTGCTTCAAGTGTGACTAATTTAGAAACAGCGCAAGCTATTTTTAAATCTCAACAAAAGAAAGGAGCTCAAAAGGTAGCAGGAGGGCTTCATTAAAAATCATCTAACAACACCACAGAGTTTGCCGTGCAGCAAAGATTTATTTCAGAAAAATCTCATTGGTCTCAGAAAACTCAGTGCTTCCCTTGAGGAATTATATTCTACATATTTGTAAGCTCTCAGAGTGTGTGATATAAAAATGATGAGGATACAACCTAAAACACTGGGACGAGCAAAAACCCCACTTATTTTGCTAGCTGGATAAACAGCTTGAGTCCTGCATTCCTCAAATATTGTTATCCTTTAAAATTGTGTTTGCAAAGAAGTTTTCCGCTTAACAGTTTGTGCTACTTTTATTTCCCTATTGCAGAGAAGAGCAGGGTATTAAGCTGTTACAATACATATGCCAGTAAAACAAGAAAAGGTAGGTTACAATTTAATAGTGCTCTCTCCTACTTCCTTTTCACATATGTGAGTTGTGTTAGTTTAGTGAAATTGAGTTTTGTCATGTTTTAACAGATACTGCAAGTTAAAAGAAGCACAACTATTTAAATTACTAGGGGGAAAAAAGAGCAAAGAGGAAAAATAAAAAATGCAAACATAAACTAATGTCTGTACGGAGTTCTAAGCTGGAATTAAGTTTCATTCACATCATTGTACTTCATCAATGATAGAGCCTATTCACAGTAGCATTGCATGATGTGATGCCTAAATCTTGAGGGATTCAATTTTTTTACTGTTTTCTTTACTGATTGGATCCCTTGCATGAAGTGGCAACATTAGATCAGCTTTTCAAAAATTGCATTGGCTTTTTCGGCATTCAATAGCAAGCTTTGAACAAAGACAAAGCAGATTTGTTGCTTAGCAGAGGAACATATATGGGTTTGCTTCAGAGTAGAAGAAGTGGTCTTTCAGTGCTGGCCAAAGCAGGAGGGCTCTTTTGGCTGTTGGCAGAAGTGCGAGCTCAAGATTACGTGAATGTGTGGGCAGAGATGTGTAATTGATATTGGGAAAATCACAAAAGTCCTTGGAGGATTTATGGCACAAACAGGACTGCAAATGTGACTTTCAATCTTTTAGACAATTGCTTCTGCCTCACACTCTCAGCACTAGCCAGCGTGCTTGCCTTGGCTGTGGCAGTTCTATGTCAGAGAGCCCAGGGTAGTAACAAACCCCTTTTGTTCTTGCTACATGCATGCAAACATTACTTGAGGTAGTTTGATTTGTGCTACCACACCTGACATTTTCTCTGTCAGCAGAGAGAAATACCAAATTTGACAAATCGAACCACTCTTGCACAAAACATTTTTCTCCAAATAAATTTGACTGTTTCACCTAACACGATTGTTAATTCCCAAAAGTTGATGTTCTGTCCTTGAGGTGAAAAATGTTCTCAAAATATGAGCATGGTTTTTGACTTTGAGTCCAAGACATTTGTTCTGGCCTGCAATTTGTGAAGCAGTTTGTTCACAAAGCCTTCAAAAATGTCTTGTGCTTTGAGACAGTGTTCACTCTGTTAATCAGCTGAAGAAACCTGCAGGACTTGATCATGGCTGATTTTGGCCAAGAAGAGCCATAGTGTTCTCCTCTTTATTTTCTGTTACAAAGGAGTGTTTGGTATGCTCCTGTAATAAGGTTCCTCAGCTTGAGGTCATGATCTGTATGCTCAAAATACCTTCCAGGGGCTGGGCACGATAGAACAGGTCACAAGGAGCCAGTGCAGCTACATAGCTCAAGGCAGTTTGGATTTGGTTGGAGCTGCATGGGCAGTTTCATTTGTCTAGTCCAGCTGTGTTCCTTGCATACATTTTTTTTCCCCTAACTTTATACCAGCAGAGTTTTTCCAGACAGGATATTCCTTCCTGCTGTATGTTATTGTAGCCTGGTCATTGTCTCCGTATACACCAGACTTGTCCACTTCCACCACTGAATTGTGGAAGTGTCAGCTGGGCCAGCTTGAGAGTGCTCTGTGCTCACAACACAGTGAGTGAGAGAATTTTCTTGAAGAATGGCAGAGCTATAAACAATGTCAGAAAATATGTGGCAAAAGGAATGTGTGCACTTAAGACACCTTGTGTCTCCCTTCCATGCTGTGTTCTGTAGGTTGTTTCACAGAAAATGTGGTGGGTTCCCTTCCTAGGGGAATGTTAACTGCAATTTGGAGCAGAAGAGCAATATGTGAGACCAATAGTGAATAAGTAAATGTAGCACTAGATCAACCCAGTGTAAGGACATGGTGTAAAATTGGATCAGTATGAGCCTGTCTCTGGAGAGTAGACATAGTGCTTGAGACTGTAACATACATAGGAAGCCACAGGAGTGGTTGTCACATTATATGGCTGTCATAGCACTTATTTTTTAAATGTTTATTTTATGTATATCTACAGTTTTATACCTATATAGAATTCATGCCATCCTAATACTGGACACAAACTACTAACTCTTTATGCAATGTGTAGTGTTGTCTCTGAGTACCAGGACACAACTGCCTACGCTAGTAAGCTTTTAGCTTTTTAGCTAGTGGTTTTGGCATGATTTTTTCATGAGCCAGAAGTAATTTACGCAAAGAATTCCAGGGCATAATGCTGGAATTGGAAAGTTCCAGTGATGACTGCTAATAGTTTGCATGCGACCACCTGATTTCCCAGGATAACAGCGATTACCAGCGTAGAAACAGGCTTTTCTGTGCCAGCTGGTTGGAAGACCCAGGAATACTCTCAGTAAATTTAATTTACTGCCATATTTCTCAGGTGTCTCATCTTTCTTTTCCCTGCATTTTTACTTGATCTCCATAAAACTCCCTCTGATCTCTTGCAACCCAGATTTACTGAGACTACATTCAGAAAAAAGTAAGTTGGGTCTTTCATATGTTGGAAACTGGCTGAAAGGTCGATTAAGAAAATAACTTAAAGGGTTTTTTATTGCCTCAAGTTACCATAAGTGTTTTATCTCAGATGTTCAAACTTTTCTCTGCAACTACCTAAGCCGAGGAATTTAATGAACCACTGAAGCTTTGGAAATAAAATTGTCAATAGACTTTCCTTTAAATGCAATATGCAACAAAATGTCATAAAATGCAATAAGTGCATAAAATTAACTGCAGAAGTGCTTAAAGGCATACAGTAATTAATGTGCATTTTTAAAAAATTCTCTGTCATCATAGGTGCATGCATTTCATATTACTGACATAACTAATCCTTGTGAAATCATCTTACAATGGCTGATATTAAGGACAAGACTTGGTAATTGCAACAGCATCACATATAGGTAAAATAAAACTGTTTTTTGAAAAAAAATTTATAGTCAGATGGAGCAAACTTAGTAAAAAAATCAGCAATTTTCATGATCACAAAATAAACATAAAACCCTCCCAAGGATCAGCTCTCTTAAAAAGAAGTAGTGACTTTTGCTTTTCTCTTCCAGTGAAGGTTCATGTAAAAAGAAAAAAACTATCCCCTCAGAATTTTACCTCAGGTTTTTAAAATCTAATTTATGGATTCTCATGCTGTAAAATTGTGATTTCCCTCAAGGGAAAACATCAGTATTTTATTAAGGAACAGAGGTAAGTTATTACAAGCCCTTTTGGCTAGCCTAGTGTTTTTTTTTCTTTTTTTGATTTGTTTTGGGTTTTTTTTTGTTTTGTTTGGTTGATTGGTTTGGTTTTGTTTCTTTTTTTGCTATACCAGATTTCTTGACAGAAAAATAATTGGCAGATGTTCAGAGAGGTATGGATCCAGTTCACAACATCCAAAGTTAAAGCTGGCAATCGAAACAGAATAACCTACCCCTCTGTGGGATGTTTGCTTTTTAAAAATTCTGTGTAGCTCTTTGTAATAATACTCAGTCACTAAGGTAAGACCAATGAGTAACTGCCCAAACAGCTTCCCTTGAGTTCTGGTGAACTGTGCTCAGAGCCAGATCTCTGTTTCTATGATCCTAATAAGCCAGGAGCCAGTTCAACTTTTCTTATGTATAAGAGTAGCTTGAGGTTATCCAAACTTACGCAGCAAATCCATTCTAAGGCTGTTCTAGTGACTTTCTTTCACTGCTGGTAGTACCATTTTAGCCATAGTAGTATAAAGATAAATTAAGTATAAGGTAAATAGAGAGTGGCAATAGTCAGTTGAAAAAACTGGCAGAGCTGGAGAAAAGAGGATTCTTTCAAATATTATTCATTATTGGGAAAATTGGGGGAAGCAATAAAGAATGAAACAAAACTGATAAACAGAAAACTCTCACTACAGAGGTTGAACTGTCTGGAACTTTTTTTTTCAGGTGGAGATTCCCTCTACCACAACCATTTTCAATGCTTCAGTTATATATGGATGTCAAGTGAAACTGTTATTTCTGATCAGACCATTTACTCAACTTGCTTGATAAGCACCTTTGAGAGAGGGTCAGTGATATTTCTGAGAAAACGGCAATGATTTGATGGCCCTTCTCTGTCCCAAAGGATGGGACCTTGTTTACTTGTCAGTTATATAGCAGTCTTTCCTCTCCCATTCATGGATTCAGTGAAAAATAAGAATTGATCCATTTTTGTTGATGAAATAAATAACTTGATACCGCCAGTCATAAAATTAGCCATTTCTTTTTAAAATCTGTCAGGAACATTTGACTGTAAGACCCGTTAGTGTTGATAATTGCA
Source organism: Nycticryphes semicollaris (assembly GCA_013400055.1). Lineage (NCBI taxonomy): Eukaryota > Metazoa > Chordata > Aves > Charadriiformes > Rostratulidae > Nycticryphes > Nycticryphes semicollaris. Next base: position 1,374,943 of record VXBJ01003447.1, read on the forward strand.
TGTCCTGACTACAGGGTATGCAAAGAAATAGCTTGGAGTAACCTTCAAAAAAATATACCAGTGACGGCAAAACCACCAATTACTTTAAAAGTCAAGGCTAGTAATTTATTAATTGTTTTGTAGAACAGAAAGCAAGGGACTAGAATCAAAGAGCAAGAAAGTCTCTTTTAAACTATACTTCTAGGATTTTATTAATTTTAAATTTAACTAACACTAATCATGGGTGAAACAGGCAAGATGGGCGATGCTGTTCCATCAGGAGGGAAGTGTGAAATATATGGTTTGTGTACTTTCTACCTTCCCAGAAACCAGCTGGCATCATAATCCAAGCACTATTTTTTACGATACCAGGATCAATACTGAAAATGGGAGAAGTAATAAGCAGCTTTAATTCTTCCCATGAAGTCAGAACACCATCTACCAAATAATAAATAGGTTCAACCATTGCTCTGTTTTCTGGAATGCTACTTATCCACAACGACCTATTTAATTATTTCTTTGGTTTTATGGGTCTGACTACAGTCATTTACTTTTTCTTCACAGTCGGTTACCCAAGGTAATTCTAACTCTAATGAGACTGGGATGTTTTGCTACAGAAGTAAGAGGACAGCTTAGAGGCCCTGCTGAGAGCATTTTCCTCTTGCTAACAGTGAAAACCTCTTCTGCTGAGGCTCCTGAATCCCTTTGTAAAATAGGCTTAGTGCCCTGAAATACTTTACCTGGGACAACAGAAGCTCCGTTTCACCTCAGGCTGGGCTCCTAGACTTTGCCTCGTCTGCTTCTCTCCAGGCCTGCCCACTGCTGTTGATGTTGATTAGATTTTCTGGACTAACAATGGGACATGACTTGTTACCTGAGCTTTGACTGAACTGTGTGGGACCCATTGTGATGAGCATCCCCACTCAGATATGGTGGGTCTGTGCCCTGCTGGTGAGGACACGGCGCTGCCTGTGCTGTGGTTAACCTCAGTGGTGTTTGCCCTCTCTGTGGAGCAGCCTTTTGCTGCTCTCCAGCAACTGTTTTGGCAAGCAATAGGCTTAGTCTTGGGTACTTTTGTCAATTCAGTGGCTAATCCAGCATCACGAAGCTAAATTCAACAGGGTGCACGGCCTACAACGCCATGGAAGATCTACCCCTAGAGCACCTGGGTTCTAAGTGCACAGTTCAGCCACGTCATGAGGGTTGAGAGATCTGGGCTGGAACACTTCCCAAATCTTACTTCTGTCATTTCATTTCAAGATGAAAACCCTGATGAATTCTACTCCAATGGTCTATTATTCCTGTGGTTTATCATTACAAAATTATTTATCTTAACCACCAAATGCCTCAAAAAAAGCATCTGCATCATTAGTGCCCACTAATATCCAAAATAAATACCTTTTTCTTTTTTTTCAATGTGAACATAAGCTAAAGTTTGTGTGCTTTTGGAGACTTCATCTGTAGTAACATTCTTGTAGTCTGTTAATTTGAGTCATCAGCCAAATGGTAGTGGTACCGTGGAAGGGCCTGAAATAGAGTTTTCTGAATGATCTGCCCTGGACCTGAAGAAGAACATTAATTTGAATGGAATAAGTGCAAGGGTTAACGTGTATGTGTACCCCTTAACTGGACTCTATCTGCAACAATTTCTGCAGCATGACGAACAAAAACAATTTGCTCAGCATAAAAGCTAAGCATAGAGTTATCCTTCCACAGACCTATTTTTAAAAAATGAAATATAATCAACAAGGCTAACGGAAGGAGCAAGCAGACTTTAAGACAAGTGTCCTATTGCATTTGTCTATTGAAAAGAGAGAATATGTACATTTTGCATATTGTCCGTTTGCTTTGCTTATATTTTTGTGTTTCGGCTCTTTCTGTTTAAATATTTTGACATCACTTCCAGCTCAGCATCATCCCTGTTTGCTGTTAACTTAAATATCTTCCTTTAAGGCAATAAACAGAAGAACTCTAAAGTGAATCAATGACCTAGCCAGCCTGTACAGGAGAACGATTAATCATAACTAATAATTATATTTGGAGAGAAGTTGCTCTCCTCAGACTAGGGGCTGGAAATGTTGCGTGGTACTAATGTTCTTTGAGTGTTGCTTTGTTTCTTAATTACCTCTGAAAAAACCAGGCAAATCTTTCTTGTTGTCAGGAAGCTCTCTTGTCATAAGCGTATTGCACATGGGGGCCCACTTCACAGAAAACATGAGAATACAAAATTAGCATTTTAAACTCTGTTCTTTAACCATTTTATTATAGTCTCTACATTAAAATATTGTGGCTCTGGTTTGGAAATATAGTAGAAACTTGTCAGAAGAAAATATATGAAAGCTTCCATAATCTGATTTATGAGGGGTAACAAAAGCTTTAAATGTTATTTAAAAATATATTTTTACTTCTTAATTTGATTTTTATTTTTATATTTTAGAACATTACCAATAATGCTGTCAACCATTTTAATATGAGTAAATGACATAGATTTGTTTTTTAGCTTTCCTTTATTTTGATCCTCATTCTTTTCTGTGAGTTTCAGCCATCAGCCTAAAATTTTCAGTTTGAGTTTTCAGAGGGATCATGTTAAAAGAAGGCTGTGTTAGATTATTGGATTTTTTTGTTGAAAGAAGTAGAAACTCTGACTGAACCCTGTAGCATTGACTGAAAAAAATCTTGAAAAATCAAATCACTGCAGTCCGTTCCTTTCTTCTTTGGTTGTTGGAAAGGAAAGAAAGAATAAACAAAACAGATGCACAGGCATTTCACAGTCTGACTGTCTGGAGGAGACAAGGAGAATGTCTCAGCCTTGCTCTAATCCAATTTAAAAGTTTCATTTTCTTAAAACTGCTGTTTCAGGTTCCTATTTCTGTTGTTCCTTGAGTACCTTTCCCAACCCATCTCACCCCAGCCCTATGGGGATGAGGATGGGTAGCTAGTAGGATTTGATTGCTTAATTTTTTAGTGTTGTAAGTCAACATAGTTTTTTCCTGTAGCAATGTCAGGAGTTATTTTCTGTAGTTAAAATAATTGCTCAGAAGAGGCAAAAATTTTGAAGATGACCATAATTTTAAATGTTTTGTTATTAACCAGCTATAATTGCCCAGTTTAGGTACTTGAGTACTAGAGAAACTTCAAAAAAATGGAGAGAATCCAGTGGAGGGCCATTAAGGTATTTATGGGCCTGGATATATATATAGGCATATAACATAGCAAGAGGGGCTGTGAAGCTGAATTTGTTTAGGCTAAGGGGGTCTTTCCTTACTGAAGTTGGGTTAGAGAAGATGGAGCTAGAGTCTTCTTCAAGGTGCATAAAAAGGTCTTCACAGTGAGAGCAGTTAAACACAGGAACAGGTTGCACAGAGAGGCTGCAGAATCTCAACCAGGCAAGTCTTTGAGCAGCTTGCTCCAAACTTGAAAGTTAGCTTTCTGCCAGGGAGCACTATAAGCAGATTGGTCTGCAAGAGTTGGTGTCTGAGTTTGCAGGGTTGAGGCTGAGAAAGTCCAGGCTGACCTGGAATTGAATCTGGCAAGAAATATGAAGAACAAAAGGAAAGAATTATGCAAATACAGTTCCACAGAACTCAAATGAGAAGAGGAGGTGGTAAACGGGTTCATCAAGAGATCACCAGAGGAGTCTGTAGTGACAAAACATGTTTGAGGTCAAGGCAGAAAGTCAAGCCAGCAAGGCCTGGATCAATAAGATAGAAGGCTGTGCACAAGATGCATACTTTATAGCTCAAGGAAGGATGAAAAGCAAGGGCCTGATGTTAAATGCAGCTTGTGAGCCCATGCACATGGAGTGCATGATTAGAAAATCCAGATGAGGCTTCTCACTGCTCTTTGCAACTTGGTTGACTTCACAGAAGTCTGAACCAGGGTTTCACAGCTATGCTATATCATAGTTGACTTTGACACAGGTAACTGATCCTTGGGCAAAAAGAGGTTACAGACAGTTACAGAGTGGTCAGGGCAATTAGAGCCTTCTGGTGCATGTATGTACCTGCTTGGAGGAGGTAAATGGACTAGATGATGTCAAAAGGTCCTTTCCAACCTGAATTATGTTATGATTCCATTACATGATTCCAGTCAAATCTTGTTTTTTCTCCTTCAAATGGGTTATTTATTGTTGTGAAATACATTGACAATCTGTCCTCATTGATTACAGTTTAATTACTGGAAAATCAGAGGATGAAAAACAAAGCACCATTTCTGAGTGGTAAATTCTCCTTGATTCTGGGAAGTGGAATCTGGGGTCTAGCAGATATACCTCATAGACAATATATCTGAAAGGCCTGAGGCTATGTAATCCATTTGCTATCTTCAATGCAAGATCAGTTAGAGTTAAAGCATTTCTGACAGTGACTTGATTGACCACTTAAATCCCTCTAGTGAAAAAGACACCTGAGCTTACACTGGCAGTACTTCGGTACTTCATCGTCTTTATAGTTATGAAGTGTTTCATTAATGTCTACCCTAAATATGTCTTGCTGCAACTGAAGCCCATTATTCCTACCCACTGTAGAAATGGAAAACCAATTACTTCCTTTCTCTTCTCAACATTTTTTTTTTTTGGTATTTAAATGTATTTAAAGACTGCAAGTATGTCCATTCTTTTTGGGGTTTTTTTAGTTATTTTTAATTTAAGCACCCCTATGTCCTTCAGACTTTTTGCACAGGTGGCATGTTTCTAGATATTCTTACTTTTGTCCTCTCATTTCTGGTCTGCATCTCTTTGAAACACAGTGCTCAAAACACAATGTCACATAATGGCTGAGTTCTTTTCATGACTGAACAAAATGGGAGGCTTAATTCACATATTTTGGAAATTATACTTCCATTTACTTGAAAAAGAGGTGCTGGAAATGGACAATGAAGTAGCAGAAGCTTTTAAACAATATGTTCATACTGATGGAACTACAGAAAATCAGTTACTCAGCATGAACCAGTGCTCATGTGGTGAAAGTGTAGAGGTATGTATTCTATTTCTTGCTTTCTGACACACATATATGTGCACATGCTGCTCATTTCTGTTGTATTTGGAGTTAGAATTCATCACATACTCTTTAGGTACATTTATAATGTAGAAACCCACAGCAGGTATCCCATTACCCTCAATGAAAGCACAAGAATTTTTCAGTTGACTTATTTGAAGATACATTCTCTAACATGAGATGTATCACAATCTAGAATTTCCATTTTTTCACCACTGATTATAAAATGAATCTAAATTACTAGATTATATGTGGACAGTGAAGGAAGTTACACATGGTCAGATGCTTTGCATCTCCTATACTTCTGATTATTTCCAGTACACTAGTAACTAACAATAATACTTGTCCATAGAGGTCAAGGTAATCAATAAGCTTCTTCTCCCTAAAGACAGCATTTATTTGACTCACAGGCCATTTAGTAGTCATGTTGCAGTGCTGTTACTAGATGCTGTTTATTTTGAAGAGCTTATGTAAACTAGAATTATTGCTGCTGTCCTAGGCCTCTTTCTAATGCCTATGATTAAAAAATATATTATGTGTACTGATTACTAGCTTCCTTTTGACACTTGCAATGTATTTCATGTATCCAAAAAAACATAGGTAAAATTCTCTTTACATCCACATATTACACAACACCATTTCCTCCTAAGACTTCTCCATGACGTGTAAATAAGCAGTCCTATGAAGATGAAACATTGTTCTGCTTTAAAACTTTTCCCCCTGGTCTTAGAAATGTCTGGACAATTAGTTTAACATGGCTTTGAGCTTAGATTAGTTATTTCATGCTTCTTTATCGGACAAAGAGGTATCACAGAACCACAGAATATCAGGGATTGGAAGGGACCTTGAAAGATCATCTAGTCCAATCCCCCTGCCGGAGCAGGAACACCTAGATCAGGTCACACAGGAACACGTCTAGGTGGGTTTTGAATATCTCCAGAGAAGGAGACTCCACAACCTCTCTGGGCAGCCCCTTCCAGTGTTCCGCCACCCTCACTGTGTAGAAGTTTTTCCTTATATATAAGTGGAACCTCTTATGTTCCAGCTTGCACCCATTGCCCCTTGTCCTATCATTGCCTGTCACTGACAAGAGCCTGGCTTCATCCTCCTGACACTCACCCTTTACATATTTATAAATATTAATGAGGTCACCCCTCAGTCTCCTCTTCTCCAAGCTGAAGAGACCCAGCTCCCTCAGTCTTTCCTCATATGGGAGAGGGGGAGGAGC